>VZTH01013123.1:28061-45241 GCA_013397815.1 Aleadryas rufinucha | reverse complement strand
CCGCCGTCCCTCGGCCCGGCGGGGCTCCGAGCGGGGCTGCGGCACGGGCCGGGCTGCGGGCGGGAGCGTTTGCAGCCACAAACAGCCCAGAATGGACGTTCTGCTCTCTAAAGCCGACGAACAAAAAGCGAACCTTTCGCTCTAGACCGAGGTGGGCAGATGCGGTCGCAACACAGGGTAACAACAGAAGCTTTGCCTTCAGAATATCTGTTCAGTGAGCTGCCCTGAGGTCTCCAGGCCTGGCAGCTCAGAAAGGGGCAGAGGGATGCTTGAATTCCTGTTCCGCTCTTCCTGAAGCTTGGAACTCGTCAAGCAAGCTTAATTTTTTTATTTGAGTGCTCAGTAAATGACTGTTTGACTATGCTGTGGAAATAATTGCAAGCTCCTTGTAAAAAAAAAATATCATTTGTTTTTAGCTCACAGCGTGAGCAGTGCTGGGTATTCCTGCCATTCCTAGTGAATCCATTCTCTGGTGGAGAATTAGGGAAGGGGAGATGTGTTTTCAGCACGTTGTGGTTTCCAGCAGATCAGCTGAGCCCAGCTTGCACATCCAAGGCAATTCCTGCACAAGTAGGTGTTCTTACTCACACAGAGCCATGTGATGATGGGAAATCCAAGGCCTTTGTTGGTTTGTGTGGCTGGGGCAAGTCTGCCCATTTCAGTTTCCTTTGCTCACCTCCTGCTTGCCTTGAGAAGGCCCTGTGTGCCCCCTTTCAGCTGCTCTGGTCCGTCTGGGACTGATGCCTGTGCTTTACACAAAAACATTCACTGACTCTGCCACTGCTCTGGCTCATAAGGAAAAGGTTTTCCTCCCCAAAGAGCCTGCTGCCCTTCTCACTGGCTGTAGGACATGTACACTGATGTGTCAGAGAGCTGAGGGTGTATTAGATATGCAGGTTTCTTCTGGCATTACATAAATAATTTACATAAGCAATGCCAGAATATGTATTATGGTGGTAGCACATCATGTTCAAATTCTGAGTTCATAAGAATGGCAATTAAATTGAATTGTGCAGAGTGAACATGACTGGAATATTTCCCTGACTTCTTTAAGCACGTACTTTGTGGCTTTGGCACTTCATTCCTTCATGCAGGACACACTTTTGGATGTGAGTGCCCTTTAAGCACAAGTTATCAGCGCTGACTCAGTTCCTTGACTGATTTGCCTGCCCAGTGCAGAGCTGAGGCTGCGTTTTCGAACCTGGATATCTTGACAGCCACCCTGGATCTCTGTGTTCAGAGTACAGAGGTGTTTGCACACACTGAACTCAGGGGACTTGCCAGCCTCCTTTCCAGCAGTAAGCTAATTGTTCCATGAGGATCTATCCACTTAGCTCCTCTAATCAGGGTGTGGTTTTCTTATGAAGGAAGTGAGTGTTAATTAACTCTTACTTTCATTACTCCAAGGATCTCTTTATAGAATCACCCACATTGTGACCTGATGCTGATGTTAAATATGGCTGGGTTTGTGTCTTAATTTAATTTTATTATTCTCTCCTCCAGTACTGCAGAGGATGTTAATTTATACACCCATGGCCCTTCTAGAACTTCTGAAACGGACCTGTCAAAGCCTTTGTTCACACTTTCAAATATTGCCTTGTAGGCACGTTGGAGATAAGACCGATCCTCCTTTATGTTCCTGCTTTCCCCGCTCATTGCTTGGTACAGTTGAGAAGGAGGACTTGATTTAGCATTTAGAAGGAGAAATTTGATCAGGCATTAGGTCAGCCGAGAGTAGGACAGAAGCTCTTGTCCTGGACACGTGCCAGGCCTGAGTGTGCCTCTGCTGCTGTGAGAGCACGTGCACCTCGCTGGAGCCCTCCCCGAGCCCTCCTTGTGCTCTGCCTTGCAGAGGGAGTGGGGAAGGGGCTGTGGGGTACCTGCTCTGGGCAGCCCTGGGCAAGAGGAGGCTGTGCTGGCTGACCCCTCCAACAGGCAGGGACTGACCTGGCAGCTCCAGAGGGCATTCAGGGCTGCCTGCAGCCCTGGCCCTTCTGGCCACGGTGGCAGCTCAGGTCTCCTTGGCCTTGGGTATTAAAGGTCTGTTTCTGTGCCCTAATCCATGCAGGTCTCACCCTGAGTGTTCCCTGGGCTCTGCCTCGGTGCCTCGTGGGGATCCAGCAGTGAAGAACAGGGAGCAGCTTTCTGCTGCTAATCTGATGCTCAAAGTGTTACCGTACTCTGATGTGCCTGTTCCCTTTTCATAGGCAGTAAATGATTTTTTTGTAGAGGTACAAAGTGGTACAGCAAGGTGCAGGAGAGAATTTGTGCCAGTTCTTTCTCTTTTCTTGTTCTTTCCCTTGTCATCTCAGAGGGGCTGAGAGTTGCCAGCCTTTGCCTGGGAGCAGGAAGGCACAGACAAGACAACAGTTCAGGGAGAAGCTCCAGGGGAATGCTTGTGACGTTAGACAAGCCATTCCAGGGCCACCAAAATACAGAATGGTGAGAATGGTGCTTTTCCCTGTTAGTACAACAGCTTTATTTAAAATCTCAGAGCTTGTAAATATTACAGATCACAAGGTGATTTAAATATGTTCGAGGCCAGAAATTTGTTCCCAGATTCAGCCCTTCCAGCAACACTGAATATTGGATGAATGCAAATTGAGAAAAGATGTGACGTGGAGGAACTTTATGCCAGCAATCTCAGGGAGAGGGAAACTAGGGCAGTGTGAGATGATGTCTGATTTGGCCCTGTTATTTGGGCAAGGGCAGAGGGAAGAGGTTAGTAGTGGCTCGGGGAAGAGGAATGTCACTTAACAAAATGTGTGCACCTCCTGTGGATAAATAAGTTTCTGTTCAGGTTCCCTGTCAGACAGATGGAGCAAGTCATCCAGGCACTAGAATGGTCTGTCTCTGTTACTTTAGGCTTCAAAATGTCCATTCAGATAAAAGTAAAACATGCTTTTTTCCTTTTTTTTTTTCCAACAGGAAAGAGACTACAAGAATGGATCTCTGTCATCTTATGCTTCTCTCTGATCTGTTTCAATTTTTACAATCTCCTCTTCTACCTGCGACTGGAACACACACCCTCAGTTCTCGTTGGGATATGTAAGTGGGAACTGTTTGCTGCCCTGCTCAGGGGAGGACTGTTGTGGTGTGGGAAGCAAATGTGGGATCCTGTAGGCTTGACTGGCTGTTGGAAAGGGAGAGGGACATTTGTGTGTGAGCCTCTGAAACTGAGACCGTCTGCAAAACGTGTTACTGCTTTGTCTTTACGTTTCAGTGGCTTCTCAGCATCTCAGAGGGGGAGTTCTGGTGTAGCTGTGTCAGTTTGGTGTTCTTGGGTAGCCACTGCAAGTGTAAGGACTACTGAGAAGGAAAAGAGCTGTCAAAATGGTCAGAGTTGGAAACAAAATGCATCGATCGACAAAAATATTCACAGAATATTTTTCAGAAAGCAAAAGCTCAAGAGAAATGTTATAAAAGGCGCTTCAGGCATCAAACTGGCTGCATTTCTGGGGACTGCAGACTGAACGCGAGAATTTGGGAGGATTGTGCTTTCATGTCAGGGTGTGATGTCTGGCCTTTATCCTGAATGATGACTTTTTCCAGGAGTATAAGAAAAGCTATTCCACCTCTTCTGTGGAGGAGAGGAAGAACCAGTGAAGGACTCTGACAGAATGTTCAGCTCCTGTGCTTTAGAAAAAACCAGCTTTCCTATAGAGTGTGTGAGGTGTGTGTTTCAGAAGAGAATGGTGCTTGTTCATAATCAGTGCTGTGCATTGCTAATGAGTTCAAACAAACAAACCAACCCCACCCAAAGCACTGCACCAGGTTCAAGCAGTGGTACGTGGTAGAAGCTCTGAGTTTCTGCCAAAGCTGGGACGTGGTGACTCCTGATGTCTGTGCAGAGGTTACTGCCTGTGCTGGGGCTGAGCGGGAGCAGTGCCCTCCACTGTGAGTCACACCAGCTCTCTTGGCCTCATTCAGTCTTGCCTGCTCTCAGCTGATGAGGTGGAGGTGTTGGGAGGAATGGAGAAGAACATGGCATGGGATCTGCTCCCTGGGGATGAGGGCAGAGCCAGACAGGGGAATCAGCAACGATGGCTAACCTGTGGTGCAATCTGTTTGCTGCTGGCTTTCATCTTAAAGTTAATATTGATAAAAGCTTGAGTTCTCTGATATCCTGGTTACCAGTTTAACTGATAAAGCAGCCAATTCACTGATAGTATTATTTAAGTAGTAGTGAATGATTAAAGTAGCGGAATCTGGATTCTGTGTAAATAAACTGGTGTGGAAATAACTGATAATGTGCACAAAAATGAGTGCCATAAAGTAGTAAGTGCTTCAGGCTATCTTGTTTTGCTGCCTTCAATACATTATTTCTCCAGGTGAAGTGTGAATGATGTCTAATTCACAGTGATTATTAGGTTTTATTGCATATTGTGAAAGTCGTATCCATAAAAGTCCTGATTCCTAAATACGTGAGCGGCTCCACGGGCACAGCTGGGAATCCTGAGTCACCCTCTGGGTGAGGTGTGTTCCACAGACAGCTTCCCTCAGGCTTGGTTTGGAATATTGACCTTTGAGCTGAAGTCACAAAATAAACATTCTGCTAATAAAGACGGAGCTCTGGACCAAGTTCCTGCCAGGTCTTTGGGAACCTGAAAGGGATCGCTGGTCCAGTGGGCTGGATCTGTTCTGCTGCACAGACCCGTTCACTGGATGAGGACTCCTGTGTGCTCTTATGGAAATACATGATTTCTTTTAGGAAATGAAGTACTTTGAACATTCTGCATCATTTCACTGAGCCTAAACCCTGTATCTGTAATTAAAGACCGTGCCATAACTTCTTTCTTTGTGCCTTTAAGGGCACACGGAATTGTGACACGAGTAATACTGTAAATACCTCAACCTGGAGATTCTTGGGACAGAAAAGATGTGCTCCTGTGGCAGGCAGTGGGGCAGACCCTGAGTCACTCATGGTCTGCACGGGAGAGCAGCACTGAGGGGACACCTCCATGGCCTTGGTTCGGTGGCTCTTGCACTGGGCTGTGTCCTGCTGACTAAAGATGAGCTTGCTGGACAGGAAGAGCCACGGGACTCTCTTGTTTTCCAGGCTGGTTTAGCAGAGATGAGACAATTTCCTTCCCCTCCTCACTGTCAAAAAAAAGAAAAAAAAGAGTGGGCAGAGGGTGGGTTTGTGCTGTGGTTTGTGCTGCCTCCAGTCATGCCCTGCTCTGGGTCCCCTCAGCTGCTGGGCAGCCATGGAGCTGTTCCTCTTTCTGCGAGCTGAGCGTAGTGCAGATGTGAGTTTGGTGTTTTGTTTGCGTGCCCACGAGCCCCATTAACTCAGGCAGCCCTGGCTGGGAATGGGGCTGTGAGGGAGGCTGAACATCCCCGTTCTTCCCACTGCAGCAGGACCCCATCCCAGCAGTGCCACGGAACCAGAGCAGCCTCTGCCACTGTAATTGAAGGTTGGTAGTGCCAGGGACAAGGCTGGCAAAGGGTTTATTGTGTAGTAAGCAGAAAAGCCTCACCAAAATATGTAGTATCAAGCTTGAAAGCCCTTGTACCTTCAGGTGAGCTTGTGGTGTCCAGCATATTATTCAATATACATGAATTGAGTATGTAGTTCATGTATTAATAGCATCTAGACAGAAACTTTGGCAAGTTACAGCATGAATCTTGGTTTTCATTTTCCTCTCCTTCCTTCTGTTTTTGTCTAGAGTTTTATACCCTGTTGTTCCAAGTTGGTTGACTTGTTTCAGACATTTGGCTTTTATCTGCAGCTCCATTTGTTTGTTACAGGGACTGTTCATTGCAGTCTCACAAAAAAAGAAGAGTTAACTTCGTGTTGTGACCTGTTTGTATTCCTAAGAGCTGCCCCACATAGGGCAGATATCTTTAGGAACATCTTGTGATATGATACAAGCTACAATTAATTACCTCTCTCTTGAAAGATGGGAACTGATTTTTTTAACCCATCTGAAGTACATGTCTCAGTATTGCAGAGGTTGTGCGTTAGCCAGAGAGAGCACACAGAAAGAAATCACTTAGTGCAGTTTAAAGATAGAAACTGGATCTCATCAAGGCCCAGAACCTCTTTGTTTCAAGCTCCAGCAGCTCTGCAGGGCTGCCCTGGGTCAGCTGCACTGCAGAGCCAGACAATGAGTGTGTAACACACGGAAGCCGTGGCACACGTTGGAGAAAACACTTGAGAGACGTCGGTGCTGGCTGAAGAGAGCGCTGGGTGTGTGGGTCAGGCACCCACATCCTGCTGCCTCACAGCTCCAAGGATGTCCCTTCATCTGGGATTTATTATGTGCATTAAAATGAGTTCCACTTGAAATTTTGTTTTAAAAGGCTCTTGAAATTACACCAGAAACCTCAGTTAGCAAGGGAAAATGATCCTTTACTTCCGTGCTGGTGCAAATAATTGGGTTCTTTGTCACCTGCGGTCTTACCCTGCATGAAGTAACCATCAGTTACTTGGTAGCTGTGGGTAACTTTGTGTTTCCATTCTCCACTGCATCATCTCCTAAAGAGAGAAACTTCAAGTTGTGATTAAGTAGCCAAAACTTTGTTTCTGTTACCCTTTCACAGATACCTTTGTGTTGCAGCAGCAGGGTTTGTGTGGGGTCTGCTGTGAATCCCTTGGGCAGAACCGCGGCGTTTTCCCGTGGAGCCCCGGCACCAGGAGGAGGAGGAGGAGGAGGAAGGTGTTGCTCTTGGAAGTGGTGACCTGCTACAAGTGCTGGTTTGCACTCAGCCGGTGGTGCTGGCACCACTATGTGTTCTTCGTGTCCCCGGGGTTAGGGATGGACTCGTTGGTGCTGTTGTAGGGCAGTGCCCTGCCCTGGGGTTAGGGATGGACTCGTTGGTGCTGTTGTAGGGCAGTGCCCTGCCCTGGCACTGCAGGGACACTGGTGGCACGGCCCTGTGTCCCCACGGGTGTGCACGNATGCTGTTGTAGGGCAGTGCCCTGCCCTGGGGTTAGGAATGGACTCGTTGGATGCTGTTGTAGGGCAGTGCCCTGCCCTGGCACTGCAGGGACGCTGGTGGCACGGCCCCGTCTGTGTCCCCACGGGTGTGCACAGGGCACAAAGACAGCTCTGTGTGCCTGCCCACTTGTCAGGGGCTCTCTTAAAGTTACAGGGGAGTTTGGCTGGAGGATTACCTTTATCAGGTGGTGATTCTAAGCTGAGCTGTGCTTTTGTAGATGAGTATTTGCTTTAAGATCTGCTGCTGTTCAGCCCTGGGGGAGACAGGACCCCGGTTCCTTGGGATCTCCTCTCACTGCAGTGCCCGAGGTGCTGCGACTGTTCCCCGCGGCTGCTTTGGGCGTGCCGGTGAGAGGGTGAGGTGTGTGAGAGGGTGAGGTGTGCCGTGCTCGGGAGGCATCGCTGCGGGCAGGACATCGGGCACGAGGCGTTCCCGGAGCAGGGAGCAGCCCCAGGAGAGATGTCTGCTCCCTGAGTGCCGTGCCAGGCTTGCCAGGGGAGCTCCTGTGACGGAGCCCAGGCTCGTCCTGTCCCTGGAGTGCGGGCACTGCAGACAGGACTTGTTGGAAACCCTGGTTACAGTGTGATATAACTGCTATACACAGTAATGCAGTGCTGTCCCAGCCCTTCTCGTGTGCACTCTGAGGTCCAGTTCTGACTGAAAGTTTCTCAGCTTTATTAGCCAAAATTATGAACTCTTCCTTTTTGCTTCCAAGCTGTTACACTTGTTGAAATGTCCAGGGATTATTACCTTAGCCTTGTAACTTGCCATAGTATCAAACCCCTGCCTTCTCTGTACTGAGAGTCACTACATGGGGACTGCAGGTGTCTAAGGCATTTTATTTTTATAAGCACATTAGGGACAAACAACTGGTACTTTGGTATATTGATATTTAGACAAAAAGATTTTTTTTCTGTGTGGGATTAGCCACACCGACCCTTTAGTGCTGTTCAGCCAGTTCATACAGTCACTGATTAAACATGACTACTTCTCAGCGATGTTACACAATAGCATCAAGTTATTTAATAACATCTTATCCTGGTTTCTTCCTCTCCACAGACTCTGACTGAATTTTTACAGTAAATAAGAAACTTTGTATATTTTGATGTAAGACTCCCAGGTTACAATTTGATCATTCTATCTATGCAAAGCCAAGCTTACGCTCGGCTCATAAAATTTTGGTGAAGTACAACTTTTAATTGTAAATATGCACAGCAGTTTTCTCTCTTGAAGCTCTCGCGGGGCCTCCTCCTTCCGCAGGCCCCGGGAGCAGCCCGGCCAGGGGAAGTGGTTTGAGAGTCACCCACGAGAGCAGAGGATGCAGGCTGTCTCTCAGTTTGACTCTGAAGCAGTGAGGAGGTGGAGTGGGGCCTTTCTGGGATCACAGACCCTACACATTCGCTGGTTTCTGAGCAGGACACAAGCAGGACAGAGCTGCCCTGTGTCCGTGGTGTGTTTGGGGCAGTTGCTTGTCCAGCCCCATGTACCATTCTGGCGTGTCCAGGCTCTGGGGAGAGGCACCTGGTGTTCGGGGGTCCCGCTGTGCCTGGGAGGTGCCCGCACAGAGGATCCCAAGTGTGGGGAAATGGGACGGAGCAGCAGTTGGAGCAAATGTGTGTGGCACTCGAGTGTTCACTTGGATGCTGGCTGGAGTGCATCTGTGCACCTTTGGGCTCCCTGTGTGCTGGGCTGCCTTCCTTCCTCCTTATTCTGCAGCCCACTTGCAAACCAAAGAAATCCCAGTGTTCTGAGCACGTCCTGCAGCTCGCTGCCTTCTGCCCTCCTCCTGCATGCTCCGAGCATCGCCTCCTCCTCCTCGGGGATAACCCCTGGGTGGGCCAATCCTCTGCCCCTCTCTCAGTGAGCTGGAGGAGAGCTACTGTGTGTGGGTCAGGACTTCCCTGGTGCTGCACTGAGCTGCCTTCTGGTGGGTGTTGAATCCACCCTTTGCAGTTCTGTGCCTGGGCTGGGTTATCTTGCTTTTTATGTGTGGTTAACACTTAACTCGTGCTCAGAGCTGTGGATCTCCTCTCACCCTCCCAGCCTCGATGACAGCATCAAGATCTTTTACCACCTTTGAGCAGCAGCTGAACTCCTGTGCCTTGGTGTTGCCATTTTCAGCACAGCCAGGGCTGGGTGTGTGAGGGTGCTGAGCTCGGTTCATCAGTGGGATGTGCCCTCTGAGCCCGGGGACGGGACACACACCGAGGGTTACCCTGCCGGTCATGTGTAACCTCAGCACAGCTCCTGCTCTTTTATTGCAGCTCATCCTCCTCATCTGCAGAGCAGTGAGCACACCCTGCTGCAGTACAGCTGGAACAGGACTGCTGCTGGTTAGATTTCTTCCCAATTGCTTGAGTATAATGCACTGCTCCAGGCACCCTCCATTCTTCCCTTTACCAGCTGACATCAAAGCAACACGAGGAACATCTATTGAACTGTCAGTGTTTTGCCTCAATTTGTGTAGCTGTTCCTGCAGTTATTTCGCTCGGATGATGCAGCAGCTGGAGGCGAGGCGGGCTAATGGGGGCATTACCTCAGCGAGAATGGCATTTGAGTTGTTGCAAAGAGAAGTGTTGTTTGGATGTCTTCCCCTGAACCCAGGCTGCTTGCCCTTTCAGCTGCTAGGAGCAGATCTAAATGCTATTGTGTCCCACCCGGTCTTGCTGTAGCCTGCTTGTGTGGTCTGAAACAAAAACAAATGTACAGAATTTACTGCTTATAAAATAAGCTGTCTTCAGTATAATAAGGGGGTACATAAAGAAGGAAGTGTCTCCAGCTGCATTTAAGAGTTTGGGCCAACTGGATAATGGATTCAGTGGTGGGGGCTGATTTGTAATATGAAAAGAGCTTTTTTATTTCTTCTCCCTTTATGAAAATGAAAGGTGAGGGGAAGGACTGCAGAGGTGAGGGGTCAGCCAAGCAAAAGGTACCCACCAGGGGAGGTATTTCTGTTCTGTAGGAGATGGGCTAAACACAAATATAGATTTAATGAAGATTGTTACTGTCCTAACGGTGTCTTGCTAACCTCATTTTCCTAAGTACCTGACCATATGTATATTCAGACTGGGTAGATCTCATGTGGTTGTAAGTACCTAAGTTAGAGGCAGATAAACAAGTAAACTTGTAAAACAAGAATAAGATGTGACAGAGTCAGTAAAAGTGCTGTGTTTGTCTGACTGTCTCTCTCTCATTCAAGTTGCAGGAGTCATTACGGCCGACTTCCTCTCAGGATTGTTCCACTGGGGAGCAGATACCTGGGGATCTGTGGAGCTGCCCATCGTGGGAAAGGTTTGAGATTGTTATTCTTCAGCTTGGAAAAGTCCTGAAGTCCCTTTCTGCAGCACTGCCAGTGCTCTGTGCTCAGCCCTGGCAGTGTGAGCAGCTCCACACCCAGCCCTGGGAACTGCCCCTGGGGGACACGGGCAAGGTGGCACTGCTCCCTTTGGTCACCTGGCTGGAGGCTGGCACTGTTTCAGGGTGGCACTGCTCCCTTTGGTCACCTGGCTGGAGGCTGGCACTGTTGCAGTACCTGTGTTTGCAGACCTTCCCAGGCTCTGTGGGAATGGCCTGTGACACCACAAGTGTTGGACCCTGGCTGGGCACTGGGGATGTTTAAGAGGTCAGGAACACAGATTTGGAGCATTGTCCCTGCAGCTGAATTTGTGGAACATGAGGATGCTCCAGGAAGAATCTTCCCAGTTCCCTTCTATGGGCCCCTGTTGTAACACAGCAATGTTAGAATGGTGGTGACTGAAGATTTAATTTGAGATGTATTGTGCACCTGCAGCTACAAATGCCAGTTGCTTGATGGAAGGTGCACTGGCTTCTGTAGTAAGCAACAATCTGTTTTCTTAATTAAATTTCTTAATAGCTACCATTAATTACTCCTCACAGTGCAGTATTAGAAGGATCATTATTTTAAAAAAATATGGTCTATTCCTTGTTATTATCCAGTTACATGAACTACAACAGCAGAATTCAAACTGTTTGGTTTGGCTAATTTTTGTTCACTTTCAGTAGACTTCACAGTCTTTTGAATCCCTGTTTCTCTGGAGCACAGATTAAATAATTTTTAGAAACCCTAGTGCCAGAGACTCTGCACTAAACAACCACAAGCTGAGACTGCTCAGGACACCTTTGCACGGGCTGGACGTGCTGGAAGTGTTAAAGGCAAATCAGTGGTTTGCCTGTCCCACACAGTAAAACAATTGCTCTGTGTGTTCAGATGTCATTTCTGCTCCTACAGGTGACTTCTGTATAGTCTGTTTGTCTCCCACTGCCTTGTCCAGTCACTTAATTTGCATTTAGTGTGTTAGTGCTGGCATCTGTAGCCCATAAATATGGTAGGCTGAATTCTAATTTTCTTAGTGGTTTTTTTTGCCCTTGGTTGATTCTGCTTAGCAAGTGAATTTCACAGGCTTATTTTGCCTGTGAAATTTGGGTGCTGATGCTTTGTTTTGAAGATTACATACTAAAGGTCCTAAGTGAAAATTAGGAAGAATAAAACTGAAAAGCAAAGAAAGCCTGGATTTGGGTGTGGGAACTGAATTGCTTTGCCAATGTAAATCAAATGATCTGAAGTGTTGTCATGACAAAAGTTTGAATCCTGCTTACATGCTTTGTACTATGGAATTCTCTTCAGCTCAGTCATCAGATTTGAATTTATGAGAGGGGTTTTGGGGTTTGTTTGGGTTATTTTTTTGTAATGTTTTTCTTTCCAAGACCATTATTGAATGCAGCATTGTGTTTATCCCGTTCTTTTCCCAGGCTTTCATCAGACCCTTTAGGGAACATCATATTGACCCCACAGCAATCACCAGACATGATTTCATAGAGACCAACGGAGACAACTGCTTCATGACTCTGGTCCCCTTGGCAAACATGGCATACAAATTTGTTTCTTTTTCCCCAGGTAAGCTGTTCCTTCTGACTGCTGTGGTTTAGTGTTCTTGTTCCTATGGAAATGAACATTTGTCTGTGTGAAGTTTGGAGAAATCCATGAATGTGATATGACAAGGAATAGCTCTTGGAAGCATGGTGTTCCTGGCAGGAGGGAGAGAAGCTTGCTTTCCTTTCAGGTGCGGTGGCAGAAGGTGGCACAGCGAGGTTCTCTAGCTCAGCAGAGAGTCTGGGGCTGGAGAGTTGTGTGAGGAAGATTAGAAGTTATGCTAAATACTCTTTGTAAGAGGGACCAAGCTGTGAGCATCCAGGGAAGCTCATTGTTCCAAAGTGTGTAACACAGAACAGTGCTCCATCTCCGTGCACAAGTACTTTATGTGCAGACTAAAAGTCAAGAATTAAAGGATCAAATTAATTTTATAGATGGTAAACTCAGTTTGACTTCCTGTTTATGGTGTGCTGACAGACTCTGGCACTTCCCAGCCTGTCTTGTGACATTTGGGAATTGCTTATGGCTCGCTGGCTCTTGTGACACTTCTGCCAAAGCAGCTTTGGTGAGGCCTTTGTCAGTTCCTGCAGCAGCAGGCAGCTCTGGCTGGGCAGGACATTGTCCTGGTAGGGATGTGCTTTTCCACAGTGGGTATTCTCAGCTGCCTGTGGTGTTTTGCAGAGGCGCTGTGTGAGACCTGTCCCTGGGAGTGTTACGTCTTTGCCCTCATCATCTTCATAACCATGACGAACCAGATCCACAAGTGGTCCCACACGTACTTTGGCCTCCCCCGCTGGGTCATATTCCTGCAGGACTGGCACATCATCCTGCCCCGCAAGCACCACCGGATCCACCACGTGTCCCCCCACGAGACCTACTTCTGCATCACCACGGGTACTGCCAGCCTGCAGGGCCACCACCCTGCCAGGACAGCCGGGGGACACCTGCAGGGCCACCACCCTGCCAGGACAGCGGGGGGGACACCTGCAGGGCCACCACCCTGCCAGGACAGCGGGGGGACACCTGCAGGGCCACCCTGCCAGGACAGCGCGGGGACACCTGCAGGGCCACCACCCTGCCAGGACAGCGGGGGGGACACCTGCAGGGCCACCCTGCCAGGACAGCGTGGGGACACCTGCAGGGCCACCCTGCCAGGACAGCCTGGGGACACCTGCAGGGCCACCACCTGCCAGGACAGCAGGGGGACACCTGCAGGGCCACCACCTGCCAGGACAGCGGGGGGACACCTGCAGAGCCGTGCGCTCAGCCGTGCTCTGCCTGCACAAGCTCCTGGGAGGGCTGCAGCTGGGTTTTTGCATGAAAAGTGAGGGGGAAGGTTTGTGATCAGCTGCAGGGGACTTGGAGCCTGAGGGAGCAGTCGGTGGTGCTGAGATCTGATTCTGCGGGGTCTTGGTGAGCTCAGGCCACTCATGGGGTTTGTTCACTAAAGAGCAGAATGTCTGCAGCTGCTCTGGAATGTTTGCTTCTAAAGCCAGGCTTCTGGATTTTCAGCATCCACTCATTCTGACTCAGAGGAGCAGACAGGTTTGCAGAAAGCATTCGCTTCCTTTTATGTCTGTACAGGTGGGAATGCTCAGTCAGCAGTGTTGCACGATCCTCAATAAGTTATCAAGTTAATTAGACAGCTGGAAATAAATCACTCTGGTTCTTCATTCTGTCATTGGCTTCGACAAACAGTTCATGTGGGTTTTGAAACCTCTGCCAAGAAACAAATCTAATTCTCATTAGCAGAATGTCATGTAGAAACATGGTACAATTAAGAAGCCCGATTTGACAGATGGTGGCAAAAATCTTGCCACCCAAAAAGCTATTTTTTCAGTCCTACTATGTCCTGAAAGTTTAAGCCTGACCATTATTAGCAGTATTGGGCTGGTTGGTTTTTTTTCTCATTAAAAAAACGTTGAACTTTGGATGCTGTGACAAACTAATCCTCTTTTTCCTTTGCAATCCCTTAGGCTGGCTGAATTATCCGTTAGAGAAGATAAGATTTTGGAGATGTTTGGAGAACATCATCCAAGGACTTACTGGGGAGAAGCCAAGAGCAGATGACATGAAATGGGCTCAAAAAATCAAGTAACTTTTGCCAGCCTTCTGCAATCCATAACTTGTTGCCAATGTTGTTTTTAAAAGAAAAAAAAAAATAATAAAGCCATCAGCCAAATTCAAGACCTGCAAAGAAATAACAGACTCTAAAGCACAAACTAAAAAGTGCTAACACAGACTACAATGAAAAGAACTAATTCTTAAAACAATACTTGAAATGAAGATGATTACTCTCACTGAGCACCTTTTTGTTTAGCCATGTCTGCTTACACCTTAGAACTTGCTTCGTCGCTGTATCCGTGAGGGGCCGGGCACGCCAGAGGCAGCACAGGCACTCCGGGGGGACGTGGGGGCGTGGGAAACGTGTGTTGTATCAACATTACTGAACACTTCCTGAGCAGCTTGCTGCCTGAGACCCACGGGGAGAATGGTGACAGGTTTGTCACTTGGTGTTGGAGTGCAAGGGCACTGCATGAGAACAGTGGGGGGGGGCAATGGAAGCCTATAGAATCATGACTGTTCAATGCACTCAGTGATTGATCAACGTACAGCTCTGTCTTCACTATCATGTTCAACCTGACTGATGTCCTGTGGAACAGACTTTGGGAATCCCGCTCCTCCAGGGGGCCACCAATCCTCAAGTGTCTTCAGCTTCCCTTGAAACAAATTTCTTCTACTCTCCACGTGGAATTGAGCAAACGGTTTCTGCATAAGCCTTCAACTTCAGGAGCCTCTGAGGAGAGGGAGGGCACCCTACAACACATGTGTCTGTTCGTGTGGAGTGCTCACTGCTGAGTCTTCTATTAAGTGTTTCCTACCCTGCCAATAAATGTTTGAAATAGTTCTAGCATTGGGCACACTGCAAATAGCTGTATTCAAGAGCTCAAGGTATCAAACTCGTAATGTTAGAAGGGAAATGTCAATGACTGGTGTTTTGTTCTTTTATTTTTTTTTTAAGGTGCTTGCTTGTTTCTGTAAATAATATAAAGCCTTAATCTCTTCTGGTGTAATGGAATAATATTTTAATGTGATGTTTGAATGTATATAATATATTTATAACAAAGCAGTTGGATAATACTAATCATGTTCAAGTCTTGTTGCTGTTCTTCATTGCTGCTCTGGCAGCCCTGAGTGCAAGAGCTCCATCGGTGGCTGCACAGCACCTCGTGCAGTCCCACACCTGAGACACCTGGCACAGCTTGTTTGCCTTGGAGTGGTCATCTGCCAGCGTTTCAGGAGCCTGGCACTATGTTTTACCAGACTTCTACACCTTTCAAGAAGTGTAAGTAATTAATTCTGCTCTGGGTGCAAAGGAGTAACCCCAACTGAATTAGGGTGAAGAAATTTCTCCAAAAACATCCAACAGGCACTTTATCAAGTTGATGTGATTTGGGTCTTGTTTAATTCTTGCCTGACTGAACGCTTGCTGATGGTCAAATGTAAGGTGTTGTCCCTCCTCTAGTTCTAAATTGTGTTAAATTCAAACTGCCTCTTCCTGAAGAGCAGGGTAAGGTAATAGTGAGCCATAGGTTTAGACTGACCTTGATCACCACTTCTTCAGCTGTGGTGGATGGCTTCTGAAAGAGTTGGGACCTGGCAGCTCTCCTTCAGTGGGAAGTGCTGGATGCAGATGCCTCTGAGCTGGGTTCTGCAGGTTAAAATCACAGTTGGTACCTTGGTCACAAAATATTTCATTTAAATGTTCAGACCCTTGGAGAACTTTATGCCATTGCATCAAACTGTTGTCTGTGCCCGTTGCCACAGTCAATATCAGGTCTCTGTGCAGCTTTGGCATTGAAGAATTCTTCCACTTCAGTAGGAGCCCCAAAATGCTTTCAGTTGATACTGGAGAGCCCTGGGCAGAACTGGGTGGATGCTCAGGGCTCCTGTGTAAGTCAGCCTGAAGCACTGGGTCCTCTGAGAGCTCTTTTCACTGCACGTTTAAAAGCCAAGAGAGCAGCAGTGGATGGAACAAATGGGTTTGGGACACACAAATCACCAGAATTTGTACTTCCAAAGTGCTGCTCAAGGCACTGCTGCTGCCCAAACCTCTCTTGGCCGCAGTCGCCTCGCTGGAAACAAATCTGAGCTACTCATACTGGTGGCTGCTGGGACTATTTATCTGTTAATCGTGCTTAATTATGAGAAACTGGGACAGAGTTAATCTCCAGATGCATTTTCCACGTGGATGCTGTGCTGGGCTCCTGAGGCAGCCCTGGCTCCGTGACCCCCCACCCCCGACGTGGCTGCGGCTCCCGAGGTCCCAGCTCCATCCCCTTAAAGACCTGGATGCTCCCACAAAATCAATACGGCAATTCTGGAGCAAAAGGCTGCGTGGATCCTTCTTAACTGCTGTAAATCTGGCTTAAGATAAATTTGTCTTAAGTTGATTAGGAACAGATTAGAGCTGAATCAGAATAAGGCGCTCCTGTTAAACTCCACAGGCATGGATGGCCTGAGTTTCAGTTCAATGTTTTTAAATGCTTTTAAAAGCTCTCTGATTTCAGCCTCACCTCCACGGACAACTCTGGTCAGGCTCCTGCTCGCTGGACCCTCAGAAGGACTCTCAGGCCTCCAACTTTTGCCAGGGCTGCAGCTGCCCTCTGTAAGCGGATTCTTGTGGTCACAAGGGCCTTGGAGGAGCAGGGGCGATTCCTTAGGGGCATCCCAGGAGCAGGGGTGATTCCTTAGGGACATCCCAGGAGCAGGGGTGATTCCTTCTGTGCATCCCAGGAGCAGGGGCGATTCCTTAGGGACATCCCAGGAGTAGGGGTGATTCCTTAGGGACATCCCAGGAGCAGGGGTGATTCCTTAGGTGCATCCCAGGAGCAGGGGTGATTCCTTAGGTGCATCCCAGGAGCAGGGGTGATTCCTCACGTGCAGCAGTGGCACTGCAGAAGCCCCCCAGACAGAGCTGTCTGGGGACACAGCTGCACAGGGAAGTGTTGCACTGTAGCAAACTGAGGAAAATTGCTGCAAAGTGCCTCGAAATCCCACCTGGAGGTTTTGGCTCAGATGTGGTGCCTGTCTCTGTGATCCTCCTGCGACTTGACTTAGCAGCCTAAAAGATGGAAGGGGAATGCTGGTTGGCACGGTGTGAAATGAGCCTCCCACCATCCGCCCCAAAGCGACTGGGAGAACCATCCTGCTGGATGAGATGGGCTCTGGCTCGGCACCAACCGCGGCTCCCCTGGTGTGCTGCACACGCTGGGGCTGGGCTGGGCTCTCGTGCCATCTAGCTGCCTTTTCCTGCTCCCTTTTCCTGCTGCCTTCAGCCAGT
>VZTH01013123.1:0-26269 GCA_013397815.1 Aleadryas rufinucha | reverse complement strand
CTCCCTTTGCATTTATCATTACACATTAAATGAAAATAATGCAACTAGATTCGGAGTGGGGTTTTTTTCTGTTGACATCCTCTAATGAACTTCAACAGATCGAGTAAATCAGAGTCACTTCTGTTGAGCCAGTTTCGTTTTCCTGTTTTCCTCAGTGCGTGGAGGGTTTCCCATGTGCCCCTGAAGTGCTTGTTTTCAAATTCCACCCTCTGAAGTTGGACTGTGTGCTCTCCAGAGTGCGACTGGTGGGGATATAATAGAAGTGTTTCAGAGTTCTTCTTTCACAGATAGTTCTCTATCAATGACCACTCTCAGATCTTAAGGATAACCATCACAATGCGCATAATTAATATTAATCAAGTTAATAGAAACACTTCTAAAGTGCAGTGGTCGCTGTCCTGAGAGCACAGGTCTGTGTTGGAACGTGTCGAGGTGTTGACTAAAGACCCAAAAGCTGTAGCTCAGAAGAAGGGCCCCTTCTTCCCCTGCTATGTCACATTCTCCTGCCTGCTCTGCGTTCTCAGTGATCCTTTCAGGCTGCTGACTTTGCATTTTGTGTTTGGCTGGAAGAACAAGGCAAATTCTTTTCTTTTCAAGCCGGTGCAGCTCTGTGAGTGAATTGTTGGGTGGTCGTGGAGGGGCACATGTGGGCAGGGGCTGGGCTGCAGCGACGCTCCCAGCACAGCCTTTGGGACAGGCTGGCTGCTGTTACCCGGCCTCTGCTGGCCACGTTGTGTCTGATGGATTCTGCCTGTTGTCCCCTGGGTTTGTGACAGCTGTCTCGTGTCCCCAGTACTGGGAGCAAGGCCCTCAGTGTCCCGTGTGCGGTGTGGGCACACGGCTCTTCAGCTGCTCCAGGGCTGACTTACAGAGCTGTGCTGCAGGAGCACTGCGTGTGTGCAGGAAACCCAAAATTCAGCCTGGGAGGCTCCATGGGTGGGAGTTTTAGCTGTAACTCACGGGCTGCCCTCACAGCGTTCTCTTGTGTTAGGAAAGGATGGAGATTTTCCTCTGCTGGTGGCAAGGGCAGCCCGGTGCCCAGGTGCTGGCGGTGGCAGGGCAGTGCAGGCCGTGTGGGTCCCTGCTGTCCCTGCAGTGAAGGCATGGCCTGGCACGGGCTGGGGGGCTGGAGGTGACTGACCCCTCGCTGGGGGGCTTGGGGAAGTGCCTCAGTACTGCCTTCACTCATCTGGGAAACACAGATTTCTAGGGTTTGTTTAATGGAATCTTAATGTGTTTGTATTTGTCTGTAAAGCACTGCAGTGTGTGTGATGTCTTGAGTTCATGGTAGTTTAACAATAGAGCTTAAATACATACTGAAGATGAAAAATGCTCGTCTGTCTTCTAAAGCAGCTACTGACCCAGAGGAAGTGGTAACAAATGTCCCTGTAACCTAAAAAACTCACAGGACTGGTCCTGGCAATTATACAAGTAGATAGATTAGATATTTGTATCTATTAACATCTATTACATAGGAATAATTAACAAGGGGAAAAACCCAATCCTCAGCCTGGAAGGAATGTTAGGATGTGAGGTCTATCTGTACCATGAGAGGGGGGAATCCTGTGTTGCTGATGATGTGGGTTTCCCACACACCCCATTACTGTGTGAATAAAATAAAGGGTTGACTTTAATCATTTTAATAAGGCTGTTCCTAGGAGACCCCGCTCTGTGTGTCCATCCTTCAGACTGAGGTGTCCTGCAGGAATGCTCAGCTACCAGAGGTGACCCAGCAGGGATCCACGGGTTCCTCAGAGGCTCCTGCACTTGCTGGCTGCAGTTACACTACAGACCTTGCTCCACGTTGCTGTCCTGCAGATTCAGGTTTTATAATGGGTCAAAACCCAGCTGTGCTGGCCTGGGGGATGGTGTTTCCCTGACTTTCACCCTGGGAAAGGTTTAATGACCTCACTTAACCCACTTTTCTGTCACAGTTCAGTTTAGTGGGTCTGTTGCAGGGCTGTGAGGCACTGTGTTTATCAACAGCCTGGAAGTGCTGAGTAGTGAAAGGGTTTGCCCAGATTTAAGTTTTTCCAACTCTGAGGAGTGTGAAGAACAGCAGAAGAACCATTCACTGGGTGTATGGCTGTGACAGTGCTGGTACCTGTGGCTTAATGCTCCTACCAGAGAAGAGCACACACTGGGGTTAGTGCAATCTATAAAAGTATCTCTTTCTGACTGTTGGGGTACCTGTGACATCCCTGTAAGCTCAGAGTGATGCTTGTGAAAAGTACAGGAGAGGCACAGTATGGGCATTGTACAATACAGGTGCACCTGCCTTGCAAGAGCCCCACCATGGCTCCTTGGAGTGACAACAGGCATCCTCAGCTCGAAGGAAACATTGCCAGCACCAAGTGCTGTCTGGGACTGCAAGTAAAAGACTCAAGGGTAGGGGAAAAGTAATTGAAGAAAAAATGGAAGATAAATTGTGCCTTCTTAAGTAAGATGTACTGTAAGAGCACATGAAATAGTGCTAGAGGAGTTGATTGCAGAGCTTTGTGTACTGTAATAGAAGGATGCAGTAGATTGAATAGAAAGGTAAATAGTTCAACACTCCTACAAGATGACACTGAACTGAATATTTTTGTCTTCGATGACATAAATTACATAATATGTTTGAAAAGCAACATTCTGGCTGAGAACAGTACTAATTAGTGTATTAAATACATAAGCAGGTAAGGATCCTGACAGGTGTGACCCTGACAGATTTGGTGAGGGTGTGAAGGTTGGGACTTTCAGCTTGAGGCTGTTCAGCTCCTGCAAGCGGAGCTGCAGTTACTGATGGATTGTGCCCCGTCCCCCTGGGTGTGAGCTGGGCCTGCAGGGACACTGTGTGTGTGTGGGGTGGGCTCTGCTCCCCGGGGTCTGTGTGTGTGTCCCTGCCTGTGCCTTCACCCCAGGGTCTGTGTGTGTGTGTCCCTGCCTGTGCCTTCACTTTGGGTCTGTGAGTGTAGGAAAACCCAGCAGTCCTTGGTGGGGAGGGGGGACACCGAGGAGAGCAGCTCTTGCTCAGTCACAAACTTTTCACAGTGCAAGAGGAAATGGTGGGGGTTTCCCTCGTGAGATTTAATGTAAGGATGTGGTCCAGGACACCAGTTCCGGGTGACTTTTTTTCTAGAATAACTTGTACCTGAGCTGGAAATGTTTTGCTTTTCAGTTGTGATACAAGCACAGGAATAGTCTGATTTTAACTCTGCAGCTGCTGGAAAGCTGTGCTTGGCCTCAGCCTGCCTCAGACTAATGTTTTAGTGACCTCTTTGCAGGGAACCTGCCTGAAGTATTGAAAGGTAGAACCAGCACTGAAGTTTGCACAGAACAGAAAACACTTCAGATTGTTGAAGTGCACAGGAAGTTATTTTTGTGTCTGCAGAATATCTCAGTACCTGTCTGCATCATCAGAGTGGAAACTGTGACTGTAAAGACGATGCAAGAAATCCAAAGTTCCTGTCTCCTGAAAGCTTTTGTGACAACTGCTGAAAGCCTTTTATTTGGTTTTAAGTATTCCGTCACTTCAGAAACTTTATATACCATTGTGACAAGGAATGGCTTGTGTATTTTTTACAGTGCCAGTGCTGCAAAGATAAGCTGTCCAATTCATTATCTGCAGTCACTGCAAAGACATGAAACACAGACTGGAAAGGATGTAATTAAGGCTGAATATCAAATACACAGAAACAAGCAACAGAAAGCACTTTAATGTATTGAGCAACAGAGATGTTTAAAGCTGTTGGATTTCAGCTCACTTGAGTTACTGTAAATCAAGAACTGGTATAGAAAGCAGAGTTTAAATTGTCCAAAAAGGCCAGTTTGCTAAGTTGCTTGTTACCAGTGAAGATGTGGAAAAACCTTCAGCAAAAGACAGTTCCTCTCCTCGGAGCCCCATTTTCTGGGTGCTTTGCTGAGGTGTGCTGTGCCCTGTGTCCCTGCTTTAGTCCTGAAGAGAAATGCTTGTAATTCGATCTCACTTTAGAAAGGAGAGGGAAACGTGCTGTTGAAATTTTTGAGGTGTATGTTTTGTTCCACTGCCGCTGATCAAATAGATTGGAGGAGAGGATCTCCCCCCGAAGGCACGTGGCCTGCCTGGTTTCACAGTGCTGTTCTCAGCTCCGTAGCTCTGGATGTGAAACTGCTTCTGCTACATAACTGAGGAAAATGGAGATGGAAAAGTGTAGTCTGTGAGTAAGATGAGAAAAATCTGATAAGCCTGATAAGATCACTCTTGAAGTTGTTGCGAGGCACATTCAGTCATTTATCTGTGTCTTTAGTAGTGCTGCATTAACAGGTAAATCTGAGAGTGCTTTAACATCTTTGAAAGTCCAAGCTGACATTTACCTGTCATTCAGGATAATTTTGTTCTTCCTTTAGTGAGATTCTGACCAGGTCAGACTCCTTTTGTCCCCATTTCAGCGTGCTGGCTCTGTCTTGCAGCTCATTGCTTTACAAACAGCTGGGTTGTGAGGTGCCAGGGAAATTTCTGACAAGGAAAACAGAAGGTCTTGATTCGGTTGAAGGCTGAAGAGGATGTCACCTTCTTAACTGCAACTCTGAGCTCTGTGAAGTTCAGTCTGTGGTTTGGTTCTCCTCTCTGGTTCCCATAAAATAATTTCATTAATGTTTTGTAGGTGGTGAGCTCGTGTGTGGGGTTGAGGCTTCACAAATACACGTTGCTAAAAGGTGTACTTTGAGGAGGATTGTTCAGATCTGTTGCTGGAGATCTCGCCTAGTCAATACAGTTATGATTTAGCTTTCACAGGTTTGCCATTGTGATTAATAGTGAATATCTCCTTTTGCTCCAAAATAGGTTTTCAGTTCCATTTCTGGGAGTATTTCTGTGAGGTTAGGCAAGCTGCAAGTGAAGCAGTTACTGAGCTATTACTGTATTTATGTTTCAAATGAAGCTGCTATTTGAGAGTCGTCTTGAACCGTAGTGAAGGCTAAATTAAAATGCATAACTGAAAGTACTTTAGACAAGCTGATTACTTTTTAATTGTCTCTCACTTTATTTAGGCTTTCTTGTGTTAAATGAAGGGCTCTTAGAAATACAGGTTGGTTTGGTTACTGCCATGGAAGTCTCCATTGCTGCACTGAGAGTTATGCAAGGTATTTATTGGGGGGTGGGAGGAGGAAGCACCGGGGGCTCCTGGTGCTGTCAGGGGGCACGGGGCATCGCCTGACTGCAGCTGTGCTTCAGCCATGGACATCATTTGGGAGATACTGTGTGTGCCTAGGACAGAGCTGACCACTTTCTAGGAATCTGGGTGGACAGCAAACACGACAGTGATGTGTTTGTGCCTGATCACAAGTGATGAAGTTCGTGTGGCCTCTGAGGTTCGGGTCGCAGCAGGATGTGGTGGCAGACCGTGAGCGCTCCAGGCCATTGCAAATGAGGAGGAGATGGGGTTGGCTGAATGGCCTTGTGCATCTTTCCAGACTGACCAGAAGGATGAATCTGGTGTTTATTCTGCCTTGCTTAAGGGAAGTTTATTTGTATAAAACATTTATGGTGATATGGGCATAATCTTTTATATTGATACGTGTGATTCTCTTTCTATTGAATGAATTTCCTGTGAATATGTCAGGGAGGGGGCTGAATTGCCACCTCCTGTGGTAGCTGAGGTGATGGTCCTTCATGTTACACCCTGAGCTTTAGATTAGGGGTAAAGCATGTTCAGAAAGCAGCAATGCTGTTGGACAGGGTCATCTGTTGTAAAATTACCAATTCTCTCCCGTGATCACTGTGTTTTCCCTGAAGTGCATAAAAGTCAAATCCGTGTCCTTCCCTTTGGGCACCCCCTTTGCCGTGATGCCCCTGCAGTGCTCCCAAGGAGCAGTTCCTGTGCAGTGAACACTCATTCCTGTTAAGGATTTCCGTGTGACAGGACTCGGTGCACGATGTGACTCGCCAGCTCTCTGGAGACCTCGCACTTGCCGGAGAACTCTGAAATCCTGTGTGACTCTTTTATGGCTCTGATTCATGCTGGAGTCATGCTGAATCAGAGCCGCTGTATCTGGGGAGAGCTCAGCAATTAAGTTGCCTTCTCTTCTCGTAAGGTTGTAAAGCCAAGCCCAGCTCTGGGTAGCAAATGTCAGAACTAAGGCTGCCTTTCAGTGTTGGTTGTGGCCTGCTTGAATATGTATGTGATGATGTCATTTTTAATTACACGCTCACTTAAAGATTCCTGCCTGGCTCAGTGAACAGGGTGTGATGCTCAGAGGGATCACTCAGAGCTGCTGCTCAGAGGAAGGGTGGACAGGCAATATTTTTGGTTTTCTTCTTTGGTGTATGGCCTGTGTCTGCCATAAAGCTGATTCTTCCTGGGTTATTTAGTTTGGTCTAAGTAAATACCAGTAAATTGTCTTTGCACCACTGATAACTGTGAAGGGATGTTATCGAGGAGAGAGGCACGGACACACAGATGATGCCTGTTAATCATTGTGATGTGGTGTGGAAGTGAGAGCATTTTTTGGCGTTGTGACTCCCTCAAGGTGTGTCTTGTACTGCCTCTGGCTGATGGCTGCTCGGGCTGGGGTTCTGATAACAGCCACAGGGTTTCCTCTGTGGCATCCCCTGCCCTGGAGAAAGAGCTGCTGGGCCCCCTCCAGAAGGACCTTCTGTTTGCCCTTGTCCCCTGGCCCTTTCTTTCCTGGGGCACCAGCAGGCAGGGCTGGAGCCCAGACAGTGGTTTAGCTGTGAGTCATTCGCCATCAGCAGCTCTCCCGTGCATCCACTGCAGCAAAAACAGGGAAATAGATGGGGAGTGTGCAAACAAAGGTTGTGCCTTGTCCTTCAACTCGTGCTCCATCTGTGTCTCGTGTCCCTCAGCTCTCTTACCCCAGCTGCTGGAGCTGGGCTGCTCTGCCTTCCCAAACTACAGCATGGACAGTGTTGGGAACAGAATTAAAAATGGGGTGGCTCATCTGTCGTGGCTCAGGTGTGACTTGCAGGCTTGAACCCTCGTGTGTCTGAGGTACACAGGATACACACTCCATACTTTAAAGATTTTATGGGAGAGGAAATGCTGAAGTTTGTCATGCAGGGGATGTGTCAGTGGTGCCCAGGAGGTCCTGTTGCCACCCAGGGTCTGGTGCTTGGGGGGCAGTCTCATGACGATGGCTTTACCAGCCCCAACTGACTCATTTCCTTTCACAGGCAGAGATTGGTGTTGTTCAGCAGCCATGGTAACAACACGGTGTGGCTGGGAGGGGATTTGGCAGGGAGCTGTGCTCAGCAGCCCCCAGATGGGAGGTTTGGTTCTGCCAGTGCAGGTCTGGTGTCTGCTGGCACCGCTCTGCTGGATCTGGGTTCTGTGCTGCTGCTGTGGCTGAATCCTGCTGCCCAGGATGTTCCTGGATGTGATCACGTTAGATGTGTATCCAACTGGCCAACAAACTGCTTTCTTTAGTCATTTGCTGGTTTGGTTTCTTTCATGCATGCTTTATAGTGAATGAAATTTGGACACCTCTGATTGTGCAGCAAAATCATCTCTGCCATTTAGTTTCCTTAGGTCATTAATATATTTAAAGGAGAGTTTAAAACTGCTGGATCCTCTGTATTTTGCACATGGCCAAGGAATGCTCCATGGGCTGCAGGTGGATCTCTGCTTCCCCAGGGACCTCCACAGGCTGCAGGGGCATCTCTGCCCCTCCTTCACTGACCTTGGTGTCTGCACAGCTGTTCTCTGGCACATTCTCACTCCTCCCTGCAGCTGCAGCTGCTCCTGTGCAGTAACTTTGTCCCTTCCCAAACACTTGATCCCAGCAGTGCTGATGGGCTGGGCTTTGGCCAGCGGTGGCTCTGTCCTGGAGCTGCCCAGGACTGGCTCCAACACACAAGGGGGAGCTTCCAGCAGCTTCTCACAGGAACCAGCCCTGTAGTCCCCCACCACCAAAACCTGGCCCTCAGACCCAAGGCAAAGCAGCAGCAGTGGTCTGGAGTGCAGTTCTGCTCTGGGGTGCAGATACCTCGGAGAGAGAGAAGCCCACCCTGGCCTGGGTTCAGGATCCTCTTTCCCCACAGGCTCGGTGTGTCACCTTGGCTGTGTCACCTAAGCTCTCTGTGCCATTGTTTTCCGTTGATGTAATGGGGAGAAGGAAATCTCCCTGTTTTGCTGTCTGTTTTGAGGAGAAATGTGCCAGCAATTACGAAGTGCTGAAATTCCTTGGTGGTGGAGGTCACAAGTACAAAGGATGCTATTGCTGCTGACAAAGCCCACTTCAATTAACTTCAGATTAACCTACTAATGTTATGAAAGAGTTTTATTTGTTTTGAAAGGTATTTTTAAAGCTCTGAGTCGACTGCTGTCAAGCCTCTCATGGTGTCATTTTGTAAAAACTTCAAAATTTTTACACTATAAATCATACGGACAAGTGCTAATTAGAGCTCCATAATACTGGGTGTACCTTTGAGGGAGCAGAGATTTCCTTTCATTTTACTGCCTGCCATAAAATGTGGCCTGTCAGCCTTGTAGAATGTTTATTTGGGGATACCTTGATTTTTGCTTGTAAAATCCAAGGTAAATATGGGAATAGCTTTTTCGTAGTGTTGAAATATTGTCATTCAAAAAGTAGTGGTATTTTTATGGTTTTGCTCAAAGTGTGATCTGTAGAATGACCAAAAGTACCAGGGAAATTACTCTAGCTTTTTTTTCTTCTCTAGATTTCTTAACTGAAAATATTTTCCTGTTTGTTTCAGGAGTAAAAGTTCCTCGTAATTTTCGTCTTTTGGAAGAACTTGAAGAAGGTCAGAAAGGAGTAGGGGATGGAACAGTTAGCTGGGGCCTTGAAGATGATGAAGATATGACACTTACAAGATGGACAGGAATGATTATTGGGCCTCCAAGAGTAAGTATCCACTTAAATACTAAAATTGTACTGTTACATTTTTTCTTCCCCCTTGTCCTGACCTAACCACTGAATTAGAAACTAAACAAAAGACAAATGACTGAAAAAACACTTTAGGAAGTGATTTATGTTGAAGTTCAAGTTCTGTATAATAATGGAATGTATCCACATGTATCTCTATGGCTTTTTGCTTATAATTTGGAACATTTTAGTGCCTTTCTCTGGTTAGTTCAGTTACATGTCTGCTTTATATTTGCAGATTCAGTAAGACATAACTTTTGAGATCCCAGAATTCTAACAACCTGTACCCTTGAATCCAGCAAGGTGTAAAATCCTTCAGCTAGTGAGGTTACAGATGGAGCAGCTGCAGGTGCCAGGGGATGCTCTGTGCAGCACTGCTGGCCTTTCTGCTGCTCCTGTTCAGTTTGTGGGGTGCTGTTTATTGCTACAGGACTGACGAGCGAGAGTTTCAGCTGACTGAGGAAACTCAAATTTTAGTGATTTCAGTCTCTTCTCTGAATGTCCTCTCCCAAAGCAGCATCTTACAATGCAGCTGGTCTTTGTGGGAGTATTGTTGTGTTCTGTCTTCTCCCCCCAGCCCCACTAAACTGTGGGTTTGCACTCTAGCAGTGAACTTGAGGACTTCATTGTGTGTTGAATGTGTGCATGTGTTCTAAAACCAGAACTTGTCTGTTGTCTCCAGTTTCACTGTTCTGTTTCCTTAATATCCTTTGATGGAGTGCAAGTAGCCAATTCTCCTTCCTGCAATAGCAGATGTCTTCTACATCTGGCCTCAGTATCATTTCTCAGTAATTCCAGGGGTCATTATATGAAAATCGTTACAGGTCTTTAATCATGTTACTGCTCTCTGTTCCCATTCTGTCAGTTGCCTTTTTTGACATACAGTGAGGGTGTACAGGAACGTGTATTACAGAGGCATTATACATGCAGTGTTTTCTGTCTCATCCAGAAGTGTTGTTTACTTGTTGTCTGCCTTTGTTAATCTCTCCCCAGTCACGAGCATTTCATTTGTTTATGATGTACCCAAATTGTTTCCTAGAACAGCATTTGATTTTAGAACATTAGGAGAGTGCTAATGAGCCTGCATTAAGGCTGTGAAGAAAGCTCTCTGTGTGCATAGGCTTTATGGAAAATTTAAACAACCTTGAAATCTAATTTAGAAAATTAAATAGGAATTGAAATGTGCAAACAGGAGCGTGCAGCCTTGCCAGCAGTGATGGAAGTTTGCAGTTCTCATCGTGCTGCAAACCAAGGCCATCTCAGCAGAGGAGTCAGCTCTGCCTCTCCTGTTTTTCTGACACACTTAGGAATACAGATCTTCTTGCCAGGAGTCTCGTGACTTCTTTTGAGCTTCGTGCTTGAAGGCAGCAGACTGTATTGAGAGAGATTCTGGGGACTTGCAGCCATTCTTGTTTGCTGTCCTCCTTTTAACACTGTTCATATTCAGTGGTTACCATTTTGGTTCTTAGTAGGATGTGGGAATACTGACTGGGGACAGAAGCTAAGCCCTGTTTCCCTCTGGGTGGAAAGCAGTCACGCTTGTAGCAGGGGGAAGGGTCTCATGCTGGATATCCAGTGGGAAAAATGACCAGGTGTGCAGAGCTGGAGTTCCCTGTGTGCTGCTGCCCCGAGTGCCCGTGTGTGGGCGTGTCATTCCCATGTCCCACAGCCAGGGAGTCACCTTGTTGACACAGACCGTTCATAAACAGTGGCACTGTCAGAGCTTCAGCTTTATCTGCACGTGTTGTGTACTGGCTGTGCACAGCCAAGGCTTCCCCCTGCCTGCTCCCCGTGTGGGGCGGGTGTTCCAGAGACCCCAAAGCCCTGCACGGAGCTCGGGGCTGTTCCCTGCTCCGTGCACGGAGACCAGCAGAATTCATTACCCTGATGAAACATTTGATACTCTGAATATTATAAAATGAACTAAAATCAGGTACCCAGCGTAGTATCTACATGGCTGCCCACACTTTTGGTAGTTCCCATGTTCCTAAAGTAGCCCCTGCTTTAACCAAATGCTTATTGAACTGCCTGATGTAATTGTTTCCCCCTTTCTTTTCCCCTCAGACGATTTATGAAAACAGAATATACAGCCTTAAAATAGAATGTGGGCCTAAGTATCCAGAAGCACCTCCATTTGTAAGATTTGTAACAAAAATTAATATGAATGGAGTAAATAGTTCTAATGGAGTGGTAAGTTTTTTGCTTTTATTCATTTTAATGTTGATTTTTTTTGTGCAGCTTCAGTGCTTTGCTTATTCTTGTAGCTTGCTTAGCTACTCATTGCTTGTGGTGCTGTTTGTTGGAGAAGGAAAGGGGGTAGAAGGGAAGTGCAAGTGGAGTTTTATTGTGCTTTTAGGAATACATTTTCTTTTGATTTCTCCCACTCAGATTTCATGTGGGATCTTTAGCTGGGGGTGGGAGGGAGTTAAGTGTAACCAGTGCACCAATTCTGACAGGAATGGTCTTTTTGTCTATTTTAGGTGGACCCCAGAGCCATATCAGTCCTAGCAAAATGGCAGAATTCTTATAGTATCAAAGTTGTTCTGCAAGAGCTTCGGCGTCTAATGATGTCTAAAGAAAATATGAAACTTCCTCAGCCACCTGAAGGACAATGTTACAGCAATTAATTAAAAAAAAAAAACCAACATGCCCCCCTTATTCAATTTAAGCTGTCTTCATTTTCCACAGTAGTAAATTTTCTAGATGCATCTTGTAGACCTCAAAATACTGGAAAGGAAGTTCCCATTCAAAGGAAGTTTTTCTTGAGATACTGTAAATGATACTAATTTTTTTTTTTCATTTGAAATATAAGTTGTGCTATAACAAATAATCCTGTCGTGTAACCACTGTCCACATAGCTGAACTTCTGGTATCAGGAAAAGTCTATTTAAATTTATTACTGTCAAGACCAGTGTGGCACATCCAACTTAACTGTGAAAGGATCCATCCCACAATCACCTTGCTGTGTGTCTGGCCTGGGTTATTTTTTTCTTTCTCTGTCTTTTGCAATAGAGTCGAAGCTCAGGGCTATTTATTAGAGTAGACACAAAGGTTTTTGCTTCCAGTACTACACTGGGCTTTATGGACTACTACTGGGGATGTGTGCTAACCTCAGTCATCCCTCCCTTTGTGCTCGCTCTAGTAAAGGCTGAATGTGACTGTGGTCGTTTTTGGGTTTTTATTATTTTTTTAAATGCCCTGATAATCTGGGGCAAGCTTTCCTTCTTTCCTTTGGCCAAGGCATAGATTGTATTTCTCTTCCTGGTCCCCCTCACCAGCGGTGTGAGCTTTGGGTGAGGGATTCAGGGTTCTTTTAATCTCTTCCCTCTTCCCCTCTTTTTAGCGGGGGTGCTGCTTTCTTTTTGCCCCTCTTGGTGACTCTTCTCACCCCTGGCCCAGGGGTGAGCGTCGGGGCAATAACTTGACCTGTTCCCTCCTGCTTATCGTTTTGGTTTTGCAACAGATTTAGTCTTCACCAGCCTGGGAAACAAGAGTATCTGTTCTGCTGGCAAACGTGGGTTTTCCCTTCCCTGCAGCACTGCTGCCACACCGCCAAGCTGGCCACGGCCGTGCTCTTAGATAGGCTTTGACGTGGGGAAAAGAGCAGTAATTTACCAGGATTGCCCAAACCTTCTGCTGCCAAACTTCAGTGGGGGAAGCTCTGCACGTAGAGATTGTGAACACGCTCCAGGTACACTCAAATCATTGTGTTTTGGTGCTTTGGCTTGACCCGAGAATGTTAATTAACAAAATGTTGCACTCGCGTTTGCCCCTTCTAAAGATGTGACAACCACAGACAAATCAGATCTGGGTGGCAGATTTTATTAGGGTTCTGTAAGTCTTAGAAATCTCTTCAGTGAGGATTTTGGGGAAGCGGTGGCACAGCAGATTGAGGACCTTGATTGGCTTTGCATCCTGGCAAATCACTGCCTTTTCTGGTTTACTGTTCCGGACCACTAACTGCTGCAATGTGGATGCAAGCTTACAGGAAACCAACCTAGTGTGTCCTAAGTTTTACGAAAAATTCAGTGTTTGTGTAAAAAAAAAAAGGAAAAAAAAAAGGAAAAAAAGAAAAGAGTAAAAATAAACACATTTTGAAGCAGCAGCTGTCAAGTCAATGAACAATTGATGTTTCCATTAACTTCTGAGGAAAATATTAGTTGTAAGGATTTAACATCCTCTGTACTGAAAGTTTAACATAACAGTATTCCATAAGCAGCCTTTTTATTGTATCAGACCATTGCCTGATTTTAATATAATAAAAAGTGTGCATTAATATTAGAAGGCTTTAATTGTATTTATGTTTAGAATTTTGATCCCTTAAGGAATTCTTGATTTGTTGGAAGTATCTTCCTACAGATCACGTTTAGCTGACAGAATGTAAACTGGCAATTGTCTCTATCCAGCTGCTGCTGCTGTGCCAAGGAGCATCTGTAGTTTTGGTTTAAGCCTCAGGCTGCCCCAGACTTGGCCGCTGGTAGCGTCAGGTGAGGCCCAGGAGCTGCCGAGGGGTTCCTGGATCCCTGGTCAGTGCCGTGGCCTTGCTGTGCTGCAGTCCCGAGGAAATGGAATCCCTGGACAGCTGCGGGTTGCGCTGTCTGTCAAGTCAAGGACTATTTCACAACCTGAAATTTTAAGTGTTTCCCTCAGATAGTGAAGAGTAATGAGCTGAGCTTTTCTCCAAATCTGGGTAAAAACAAGGCTGTGAAATGTTGGCCTTTTCCCAGTGTAAAGTGTCTCCCGTTCCGAGGATGGCTGGGAGGGCCTGATGCATTCACTGCAGTGATGGGCTGCGACAAGGTTCTTCTGGGCTGGGAGTGAAAAAGGGAATGACCTTGTGAAGCTTTGTGAAATTTGCTGCTGATTTCTGGCCTGGGATGAATGCTGCTGGCTCCTGGGGCAGCCCCGAGGGTGTCTGTGAAGACAAGGGGACTAATACTGTGTGTGTGTGTTTATTTAAAATAGCTTCGTGTCAAAGATGGTAAATGGGCGGTGGAACAACGTGATAATTACAGCGGGCTGCTTGATTGTCTCTTTTTCAGAGTGCCCTTGCCCTGTTTGGGAGGTTGTGGTTGGTGCATGTTTGGGACCTCCCTGAACCTTCCTACTTCGAGTAATGACTTTAAAACTATGAAGGTGTCTGGTTTGCTTTGCAAATTGTACAGCCTCCCACCCTGGCTGGGAGCTGTGCTGGCAAGAGCCACCTGTTCACAGCATCTGCCAGCCAAAGTTGGATGCTGCTTTAAAAAAAGGGTTCACTGTGCCTGTTCTCCCCCAGGAGCTGCACTCTCTGGACACCTCGGTGCTCCTTTGCTGTTCCCACAACCAAGAGCGGTGTGGAAAAAGAACACCTTGGGAGCGAGCTGCCAGTGGCGCTGCAGGGTGGCTCTGTCACTGTGTCACCTGTGCAGGGGAAGGGACCATTCACCCCCAGGCCGGTGCTTGGTGCTTCAGAAGCGAGGTGTGGGAACGAAGCCGTGTCCCACCCGTGCTCATCCAAACTCTGGCAGCGCCCAGCGCAGCGCTCAGGCGATCCCCGCCAGCCCTCGGCCTGTGTCCCGACCCAGTCTCTCTGCAGAGAAAGCTGTGAAGCGGTAATAAATAAAATAAGGAGATTGGCCATTAAATAACTGGTGTGCTTGGAGCAGGTGCTGCTGGAGGCTGCTCCCAGCCGGAGCTCAGCCTGCTCTGTGCCCGCAGAGGGTCCCTGAGCCCTGCCTGTGCCCCCTGTGCGGGGCTGTCCCAGCACAGCCCCACCGGCCCCTGCTGCCCGGGGTGCGGAGCAGCCTCGCCTCGGCCGTGGGGACGGCAGAGGGAGCCAGAAAGCTTCCCAAGGCTGGGCCGGCCGGGCAGCAGCTGCTGCTCGGGCTCCATGGTCCGTCCTCGTGTGGGAACCACCTTTCGTGTTTATCCGGGATCGGTTTCGATTTGAAAAGCCTGTGCATCGTGACTGTCCCACTGTACAGGCGTTAACTTGCTGGGGGAGCACCAGCACCGCAGTGAGACCTTAATCGTTAATAAAGACTAATGGTTGTTTGCTTCTTGGTGTGGTGGAATTAAGCTCTGTGTACGTAGGGAGTATGTGCTTAAATGTGCCCTTTCTGCTCTCTTACAACCCCATGCAGTGCTTTATATTTAAAATTTAGGTTTCTCCCACTCTCACAGTAACAATTCTGAAGCTGGAGCGCGTCATCAGCCGCTCAGTGAGACACGGTGCTGTCTGTGGCTCATCCCGGTGTGGGACAAGGACATGGGGCAGGAGGAGCTGCTGTGCCCCTCAGCCCTGGGCAGACCCTGACCCAGGGCTGCTCCGGGGGCTCTGTCCCAGAGCCCTGACCCCATATCCCTGTGGAGTGGGTGTGAGCAGAGGAACGGCGCTGAGCTGTGGAACCAAACCCCGCAGGGATGTGCAGGGGATGTGCTCCTGCTCCTTTGCCAGGTGCTCTGCAGAGCAGTGCCAGGGCTGTGAGAGCTGTTTGTGGCTTACCTTGGTGTTTGTGGGAATTGGCCATTCAGCATCTGAGCTCGGTGCTTTGCCTACAGGACAGTCTTTGCTACCCCAAGGAACAGCACGGGGGGTTCAGTGCACTTTTTCAAGCTGTGCCCTGCAACAGGGGAGTTCCAGTTCTGCAGGTATCTGTAAATATGTGTGCATCAAGCTCTACCTGCCCTGAGCTGAAAGAAGATGAAGAGAAATTGATACTGATAATCTTAATATCTAAACTTTTTTACTTATTATTTTATATTTAAGAAGGTTTTTCTGATGGCTGAGGGTTTTCCTGTCGGTGCAATTGCCGTGTTGCGTTAATCTTGCCTAACGTGCTCTCCCAATGCTCGCTAACCTGGCTGCTGACTGAGATTCAGGTCCCTTAATAGCTCCTCGTTTTCCCTGGTCATGCTGTAGCAGATTGCTGGAGAATGTGCTGAAGCCTGCGAAGAGCCCCAGTAAAGGCAAATTTAATTTAGGCACATGCTTAAGTGCTTTGTTGGACCAGAGCCAGCGTGCTCAGCCTCTGCTAGGAAAGGCTTTTTCAGCCCTTGTTTAGCATCTTCCTCCTTGTCCTCCCTTCTTGGTGCTACATCCCTGGTGCTTGTGCCTTTACATTTTCCCTGATGTCTCCCACATTTGTTGTCACAAAAAAAGTAAAGAGCAGAAGACGATGTGGCGGGTAGGGAGATAAGCTGGATGCTCGTCATGTTATACCTGTCAAGCATCTTGTCACCTTTTTTCACCCTTATCTCCTTTTAAATAAAGCCTACAAAGGGTTTTCAGGAAGGTGGGTCCTGTCCTACTTTTCTGCCTCTTGAGCCAGGTTGTTGGTGGCTTTGCCCTGACATGTCTAGAAAGCCCTGCAGAGCCTTGATGGGTGATAGGAGGGGAGAGTAAATGGCAAATGGTCTAAAAGCCTCTTCCCCCTCTCTGCTGCTCAGCATCTATTCTTTTACGTCGTCTTACTTTTTATATTTCCACTTGCCAAAGGATGTCTCAGGATAGCCAAAGCTGAAGATTCTTTGGGAGGAAAAAACCAGACAAGCAGGGATTTTGGAAAGAAAAGTGACGCAAACTTTTGAGCCATCTTCATCAGAAACAATGGGGCCGTTTTCCCTCCCACTCGCTCTGCTTTAGAACCACGTGTTCCTAATTGCCTTGATCACGGTCTGCAGATCTGTAGAGAAGAGGATTTTTGTTTGCCTGGTGCTGGAGGCTTTCTGGGACTGATTTGCTGTAAGTGAGGCAGGGGGAAGAGAAGCCGAGGGGAGGCTGGGGCAGAGAGGGACAAGTGCCTGGTTTGGTGAGCTGGCACCAAGCTGCTGTGTGTCCCCCTGAGACAGGGGGAGCACACACTGTCCCACACCTTCAGGGGTGTTCCTGACAATTAGCGGTAGTGCCTAATTGCAGCTCTGTGCAGTCATTCTGGGTGCTGTGGGTGGGGTCTGTACGTGTCAGCCCGGAGCAGGGAGCGGGAACAAGGAGCAGCAGGACAGGGATCTCAGCAAGGATCTGCCAAACTCCTGTCCCTCCAAAGAGACCTCTTAAATCCCTGGGCTACCAGATTAGATGCTGTCCAAGGTTAGCAGCCAGATGTTTCTCAGCTGCTTGGACTGGTTTCCAGCTGAGACCAAGTGAGTGGCTATCCAACATGTACGTATTAATATAAACATTTTAGAGGCCTTGCCTTGAGCGAGCCATTAAAAACTTCCCACGATCCTGTGAGCGATGCTGCTTCCTTGGAGAGCACCAGAATTTTGTATCTCGCACTCGAGCGTCCCGAGCGGGCCAGGCTCAGCTGCCACCTGCTCACACAGCGCTGGGGCCGGGCCTCCCCCTTGCTTTAGTGGCGCCAGAGCAGTGTGGTCCCTGGAATTTGATTATTTGTGTTAGCAGATAATTTAGGCCAGAAGGCTGAGAGTGTTCCCTTCCTTCCCTGGATGTCGTCATGCTTCCCAGCAAAACACAGTCCCGGGTGCTGTGTCCCTTCCCCTCCCCTTGCCCCAAAAGTCACACAAAAGTCCTTTCAATGTCTCTTCTTGTGCAGGGTCACTGTCCACGCGTTTTAGGCTTGGTTTTGGTCTGTGCAGGCCTAGCAGAAGGAGATGATTTCATTAACTACAACATGCAGAGCCATGCTTTAAATTATTACACACATTAAAAAAAACCTGAGTTGGTTTTTGATGTGTGGTTCTTCTCTTAAAATATTCCTAATGCCGCCCATGACCTTTGGTGTTCAAGCAAGAGTGACAAGAAACAACCCCCTGTGGTCTCCCACTGCCATTAAACAAGACCCTTCCACCACTTTCCATCATTTTCATGGGATTTTAGTGCCTTGGTTCCCCCAGACCTGGCTGTGGGAACTGCCTGGGGTGTGGAGCGGGAAATCTCCCAGCGATGTTTTTAATGGGATTATGGGATCAGCTGGGACAGCAGCCGTGCTGACATGTGCCTTGGCTCGTGCCGTTTCTTGCCTGAGAATGGCTGTCCCACCATCAGCAAGGCCTTGGCCTGGCACTTGGCTGGTGTCTTCCCAAGGCAGAGCCCACAGGTCTGACTTTGGGGAACAATTGTAATTCCACAGGACAGCTTTTAGTGCTGAGTACAGTAACACCTATGCTCTTGATGTGTCCTGGTGTGAACGAGAGCAGGGTGCAGCTTCTCTGGTTGCTTTTCAATGATTTTTAAGGATGCCAAGTAGTTGAGATGCCCTGAAGGGAGTGGTGGGATGAAGTGACTTTTCCCAACCCTTCTACCCCCGGGTGTGCCCCTGGCTGGGCCCTGTCCGTGTCTGCAGCTCCCACAGCTCAGTCATAACCAAAAACTCACATCCCTTGGTGGGAGTAAGTATGTGCCAGCACAGATCCCAGGCAGGATCCAGGAGCCATCAGACCCAGGGCTGGGTGTTGGATCTGTTCCTCTTTCCGTTCCCCACAGCTTGGCATCCCCAGCTGAGAAAGGGATGCAGTTTTTTGAAAAGAAAAATGAGAAGTTATTTTCCCCTCTCTCTAGCACAGAGGCATTTCTGCGAGCGGGAATTGTCAGCCCTGGATGATGGGATGGGTGTTTTCAATCATTCCATTTCCTTGTATTTCTAGCTCATTTTTTACCCATTTCAATTTATTTTTAATGGCCCTGACACCCTTGTTTATAATAATAAACAGCAAACGTGTGGACACAATGAGTCTGTTTCAGGTTCAAGTGTTTTTAATAACCTTGCAGCGAGAAATAGACCCGAGCCCAGATCTGGAGAAACCCGATGAAGACTCTCTGCTGCTGCAGTGAAATCCGATTTCGGAGCGGCTGCTGTGCAAACAGCCCGGACAGCGACCGCCGCGCCGCTCTGACTCCCGGCCAGGCCTTCCAGACAGCACTCCCCTTTGTATTGCTCCAAACCCTGACTCCCAAGCAGTGTTTTTGTCTTCCAGACATGACCTGATTTAAGCAAAGGAAATACAAGGGGGTAGGTATAGATATTTTTTATTGTTATTATTTATCGGTGCCTCTGCAGCCCCCCTCGGCACACGGCCCATCCGGAGCAGGGCCGGGTAATTCCCATCTGGGATGGGGCAAAGGCAAGGCAAAGGGAAAAAGTGACGATCAGCATTGTGAGGCCTCGTGCTGTTTAATTAAGTAAAACCTTATTAGCTATTTTCAATGGTGTGACAACTTTGAGGGAGTCGTTGTTTGCCAAGAAAAATACCCGGGCGGTTCTGCCGGCGGCCGAGGGGGCTGCGCGTGCCTCCGGTGCCCGGCAGGAGTCGGGGATGGCTGCTGGAAAAACGCTGCCCGGGCTGGGAGGTGGGGATGAGCCTTTGGGGAAAAGAAGGGTTTGGTTCTGGAGAGCATGGGATGGTAACGCTGCCCCTGGGGACCCTGGCAGGGCTCTGAGGGGCAGAGCAGGGCTGAGGGTCACGCTGGGAGGGCAGCGTGGGGCATCTGCGGCTCCCTCCGTGTGTGGCTGCTGTGCCACGGGGTGGGAAGGGAAGGAAAGGGGTGCCCGTGGGACCGGGGCCCTGCTGTGCTGGGGATTGCCCATGAACGATCACAGTCCTCGTTAGCTGAGATGGAGCCCGTCCAAGACCCCCTGTGCTGGAGCAGGCCCCAGCGTGGCCGAGGCCGGGAGCAGCCCGGGGTGGGCACCGAGCTGTGCCCGTCCTCAGCCAGGGCTGGGAAATGCTCTCCCTGCCCTCTGCAGCCCTGTCCGAGCGGGCCCTGCTCAGCCCTTTGTCTTTACGGGGTCTTCTGCCCTATTTATCTTCCCCAAATGTCATCTCCCCTCCCCGCTCCATGCAACACCCCCCGAAAAATAATAAACGGCGGCAGGCTCTGTAAACAGAGCCTATCTCCAGAGCTGTTTGAAATGTAGACAGGCTCAAGTGAATTAGTTCAGCGAGGACTTAATTGCTGTCCTGTCTGTCAGCGTGCGGCGCTGAGGGTTAGCAGGGGAGGCCGTGGCAGGGAGATGGATGGGGTCCTGCGCCGGGGTGGCAGCCGGGGTCACTGCTCCAGGAGCCACGTCCCGGCGTGACCCCGCGCAGATAAGCGGGCTCTGCGCCGTCCCCATCGCTGCGTCCTGCTGCTCTGACCCTTCCCTGGCCTTCCCCAAAATCCAGCCTGGAATGGAAACAGTGGGAGAAGGGCCTGGGCTGGCAAAAATGATCTGTTGTGCGGGCTTTGTGCCGGCCTTTCTGGGGCTCGGGGCAGCTGGTCTCTGCGGATTGAGAGGAGAACAGGGGAGCGGTGGCTGCTGGTGGCAGTGCCGTGTGTCCCCAAAGCACGAGGCACTGCAGGGATATGTCCATCCTTCAGTCGTATGTGAGAGGAGCAAGAGATTCATTCCCTGTCCCCTCCTGAGCAGCAGCAGGGCTGTGACCCTCGTGCCTTGCTGTGCCCCTCGTGCCTTGCTGTGCCCCTCGTGCCTTGCTGTGTCCCTCTGCCTTGCTGTGCCCCTCGTGCCTTGCTGTGTCCCTCTGCCTTGCTGTGACCCTCGTGCCTTGCTGTGTCCCTCTGCCTTGCTGTGTCCCTCGTGCCTTGCTGTGTCCCTCTGCCTTGCCGAACAATCCCGACCCCGCAGGCGAATCCCAGCCCTGCTGGAGCCGGCCCCAGCCCTTTCACACGCTGCTGGAGTCAGCACGAGCGCAGCTGGTGGGCGAAGGCGCCGCGGACAGAATCCCGGGTATCCATGGCTGTCACGGCGCGGCGGTTTCGGGGCGGGGGCAGGAGATGCCCCCGGAGGGTGGAAGGGCCCCGCAGCACCCTCGGGTGCGGTGTGAACGGGCTGCGGGTGCGGAGCGGGGCGGGGGCAGCCGTCACAGGCGCGTCTGGCCGGGCTCTTCCCCACCTCCCCCGTAATTAAACGGCAGCCTCTGATGCGTGTGGAAGAGGAAGGAGAGAAAGAAAAAAGGATCAGCAAACCCGAGCCTTTAGATTACTGTTTACCCCCTCGAGGAGCACAGAAGTATATTGTCCATTTAATAGAAGCCTATAAATCACTGAAAAACATTTATAAAATAATTGAAGGTAATGGGAACCATTTGTTTAAATAACATCACGTTCATGCCCCAGAGGTGCAATAAAAGTTAGATTAATTGATAGGATTTTATATCTCACTGTGAAAAACTGAGTCACATTCTAGACACCGACAGTTTGGGAAAGTTGCAAATTCATCAGGCACCCAGCTACTATCAAAATAGTCTCTTCCATGTGAAGAGGCACATTTATATGACCCTGAAGGGTTTTGGGATGAGAACTATTTACTTAAACTGTGAAGTGAACTATCCAGTGTGAGATCCTGACCCAGATTGGGGTTTTTTCCTTCCTCTTCTATCTGCTGTTGCATTTTTTTCCCATTATGATAAAAAGCAAATAAATATCTCTAAACCAGAGGCTCATTCCTAATCCAGGGCTATAGTGTCCTGCATCCATCTGTGCCCATGGGAATGGCACCTCAGAGGCACCAAGTGAGGAGGCTGGAGCAGGGATGCAGGGCTGGGGCCAACCCCCGCATTCTGGGCTGCTCCCCCAAAGCTCACCCAGTGCCTGCCAGCCCCGGCCCACGGCAGGGTTTGCTCTCCTCGGGCCCCTCTCTGCCTCCAGCCCGGGCCAGCAGCAAGCTGTTGTCAGGGTGTGAACCCTCTGACCCTCCCCTTTTCTCTGTAACTGTGTTTTGTGGTTTATCTGGTGAGAGGGCAGAAAAGTGGAACAGAGCAGGGGTTTCAGCAGAAGGGTGCTTGGTGGGGCTCTGGGAGCTGTGGGCAGGGACTCCCCAGCCCTGCCACTGCTCTGCCTTCCCAGGGCTCCCTCACTGCCCACACTCTGCTCTGGTTTTGGCTGGTTTTCCTCAAGCTCCATCTTCACTTCTTTTCCCTCCTTCCCTCAGCTCTGGTTTCCCTGAGAGTGAGGCCGAAGTGAGCCTGGGTTCTGCCAGGAGAGACCGTGGCAGTGTCACCCCCGGTCACCCCACGGTCCTGCAGCCCCGGGGCTCCTGGTGCTGGCAGCGGGGACATTGCACTGCTCGAAACTCTTCAGGGCTCGTCTGTTCCACGGCTCAAGGCACCCCGGGGATGGAGGTGCCCCCACAGCACAGGTGTCCCCAAACGCAGCCCCTCAGGGTGGGTGGCACGGTGGGGACCCACCTGGCCGGGATCCCAGGGAAAAGCCCATCCCTGGGGAAGGAGCGGCTCCCAGCCACCCTCGGCAGCGCCGCCGAGCCCGGGCTCGCATCGGCTTTTGATAAAGGCGCCCTGTCAAACAAGGGCTGAATAAATCATGATGTGTTACCAAGACGCATTACAGCTTTTAAAACAACCACCATGGCATTCTACCCCACGGACTGATGAGTCTGGGGATGCCAGATCCCTGGCGCTCCGCAGCCTTGCTGGAGCCAGCTCACATCTGGAGTGCAGTAAACGTACCCAGAAGCAAGAAAGCAGCTCTGTAAGGGTCAGGAGTACAGAGAGCGGCTGCTGACTCCAGGCGCCACCCCAAAACCCACATGCATTTCCTTGTGTAAACACATGTGGCCAAAAGGCAGCCATGGTCACCTTTCTCCAACGTGAGCCCTATAAAACCGCCAGCAAAGTGAGGAACAATGTCACTATTATTGTTTTAGAGGAATTCCTCCGAAGCAGAAAAGCATAGCCGGGCTGCCGACAAGGGTGTCTTTAAAAGCAGGGCTGACAATTGACTCCAGAGCCGAGGGGAGGAAAAAAATTCCCCCGGGGTTGATCATTTGCAGTTGCTGGGGGCTTCCAGAGCTGCCTGATAACCTGCTGGGTCCTGCTGCTGGAGATACAGCTGGGCACAGCTGGGCACACAGAGCCCTGACACACTCATCACCCCAGTGGGGCCGGTGCCAAGGCAGCCCCCCCAGGGATGGGGTGCTTTGGGGCCAGCCCAGGGGAAGCCCAGGGTGTTGGTGCTGGTGGAAGGCATCCATGGAGCCCCTTCTGTCTTAGCAGTGTGCCCTGAATGGACTCGCTGAGAGCCAAGCAACTGCTCCCAGAGTTGTGCTGGGTTTATTGCCCCAGAAGAGGATTTCTCCCCCCACCCAGTATCAGCTGCATCTGCAGCCCCGCTGATGCAATCAGAAGTGGCATCCTTTGGGCTGAGAGTTCACTGTACCTGGAAAAGAAAAGCACGGGTGCCTTCACAAGGGGGCTGGCCAGGGCAAACATTTGGGGTCTGGGCCTGCTTTCTCTTGGGGGGTCCATGGATGGAGACCTTGTGGCTGCTTCTCCTTGGGGATTTATTGCCCATCTGTAAAACCAGGCATGGTCTGCCAGAAGCAGCCCGAGTGATAACCTGGAGCCAGATCAGATCCTGCTGGTGCTGGGGAACCATGGCCTGGAGCTGCCCTGGCTGCAGAGCCCCAGCACTGCCCAGGAGGGCTGGGACCTGGCAGCAGGCACAGGGCTCCTGCCAGCTGGGATATCACCCTCTGTCCAGAGCCCCAGCTGAACAGGGCTCCAGCACCAGAGGGTCTCTGAGTCCCTGCGGGAGCCCGGGACAAGAGGGTTTTAGGGACAGGACAGACTGTGAATATGTAGGGAGGTGCAGATAGGATGAGTCTCCAGGCTTAACACCTGATTGGGATGACCTTGCTCCTGGATCAGGGCTGTCCTCCAGTGACCATAGATGAGCATTTGAATTTCACTGATAAGCCCATCAAATAGTTGAGTGTGTTAGAGGCTGTATGAATGCACTGCAGAAAGTTTCTCCAGTGAGTCAGGGTCCCAAAACCTTTCTTTGGGGAGCTTATCTTATCAGGCAGGGATGCAGGGCTCCCGAGGAAACAGGCCAGCTCAGCCTGAGTAATGAGGCTCTGAGCAAGAGCGTTGCAAAACTAAAGGTGCTTTTTAAAAACTCTGACATGGCAGAGAGAAGGGTGAGCAGAGAGGAAGAGGAGGCTTAGTCACGTTGGCCATAACCCAACACCGTGGTGCTTCTCCAGGGCAAGGTCTTTAATGTCCTTCCTAGGACAAAAGTGTACATCTGCCTTCCCCCTTTCCCTGTGAGAGAACCTGGGGGCTGTTCCCAGCCAAATCCGCTCCTTAATTCCCTCCATCAGGGGCTGGGGCCAGCGAGAGGGGTTGTGCCGGCACCGTCCCGAGGAGCCCCGTTCCCCCGCGGGGCCGCGGAGCGAGGGCAGCGCTGGGGCCTTGGGCTCCTGGGGACGCGTCCAGCCGAGCACCGCCGGTGCCCTCCCGGAGGCGGCCGTGGGAGGATGAGCTGTCGGGAGCCGCCGAGACAAGCAGCGGGTTTGATCCTGAGAGAAAACAAACCATCTGGCCGGCGAGCTCCCTCCCTGCCGCCGGAGCGGAGCCCGAGCCTGAGCCGAGCCTGAAAAGGCCCTGCGGTCCTTCGGGTCCCCTCACCACCGCCAGCCAGGCGGGTGGGGAGCCAAAAGCTGGTGTAAATAACGTGCAAATACTGGCTAAAGTCTTAAACCAGCTACTATTCCTGGGAAAGAGCAATATCAGCGTCTGGGGAATAGACATCCAGAACCGTCCCCAAAAGGAGGAATGTGAGTGCACGAGGACGGTGCCTTCCCTGCTCCTCCTTTCTCCCTGGGCTGATGGAGATCATGAATTTCCACCTACTTAGGAAATTCTTCCCAGGGTAAGCGCCAGCATTAAATTAAAACCTCCTTGGAGCCTTCCCCTAAAAGCCAGCGTGTCCCAGGCGACATCCGAGCGTGGCCACGTGGGGAGGGGCGCCTTGGGGAGCGCCGGTGTACGGTCCCTTTAAGCACATGTTGGGCACAGTTCCTGGGGCTGGCGGCATGGGAAGCCTCCAAACTGCGGGAAGCCTCTGGCTTCTGCCCGCTGTGTGCGTAAATCCCGGGACACCCACGCGCTGGAGACGGTGCGGAACCGAGGGACCGGCTCTGCAGCTGCCAGAGCAGCGTGACCACGCTCTGCTCTCAGCCTGCGTGACCAGGGCAGAGCGGTAGTGACACGTCCCTGGCACTGAGCAAGGAGCTGCAGTGGGGACCTCTGTGCTCTCCTGGCGTGGGCGTGCGAGGGTTAAGGCACTTGCACCCCCAGAGGCTTTGCAGGACACGGCTGCAGGACACGTGTGATTATTATTGTCATTCCCTTCATTTTCTGTGTTTCAGAAAAACAGTTGCCCTTAGGATGGGGATCTAGAGGTGGCTGTGGAGGAGCTGGCAGTGTTTGCTGCTGGGCTCTGTGATGGTGGAAGAAAAGGAACTTTTTAATGTGGATTTTTCATAGTTGAGAAAAAAATAAGATGTGTCTCTTTTGCCATGGCAGAAGGAAGTGTCACTAGTGATTAATGGCATTGTGAGCTCCTTGTTGAAATAGGGTCAAAGCCATTGTGTAGGAGACATTTGGGGCCAGTTCTGCCACCTGTCCAGTGTTTGCTGGGGACTGGGTCTGGCACAGGGCTGCTGGGGGGTCACAGCCTCACCTGCAGGTGTCCTCCAAGATTTCTCCTGCTTCCATCGGCTCAGCACGGGAAGTTTGGTAGGCCCCAGTGATGCCAAGCCATGTGCTCCAGGACTGCATCCCAGCTGCTTCCCCATGGAGGGCCCTGTGCTAAGACCCAGGCCATGGTCTGCCCTACATGGATGCAATTTTGGGAAGGATGCAAGAGCAGGTCACAGGGAAATTTGCTGAGGACACCGCCTTGTGCACCAGCCTGTCCCTTCTTTAGCATCCTGGGCCACCCCAGACCCTCAGCACCGTGGAAGACAAGTGCAGGGGACCCAAGGACCAGCTCTGGGGACAGACAGCTCCAGCTCTGTGTGTCCTGTCCCCAGCACTGGCCTGGGGCACGGCCCCGCCGTGTCACCCCCTCCGCACACCGCCAGGCTCCCAGCCCGCCTCCCTTTGTAGTGCTATTTTTAAACCACCAAAGGAGAACTCCCACCTCTGTCTGCTGGAAACGTGGTGTGTCCCCCGCAGCCAAGAGCCCTGCTCATTTTCAAACCTGCCGGAGTTAGCCTTAGATATAAAACCAAACAAGCAAACTGAAAGGGGCTTGTTGTGTAAAAAAGTTCCTCCGAATTAGTTATATCTGGCTTGTGATCCCTTTTTGATTGAATGCTTAATAGCAGCCAGGTGCAGGCAATGCAGGACGCTCGCCCGCTCCTCCGCGAGCAGCCTGGGAACGCCGGGCGGCGGGGCAGCCCACGGGCGGCTCGGTGTGTGGGCTGCTCCTGCCCTTCCTCTGCCTCCCGGCTTATCCACAGGGATCCCGGCCTTTGTTTCCTTCCCTCGGCGCTGAACCAGCTCAGGAGATGCGCACACGTGCATCAGTGTGTGTGGGTGTGGGTGGGTGTGGGTGTGGGTGTGTGTGTATGTGTGTGTGTGTGCACAAACAGAGCTCGGGCTGTCCGGTGTGCAGGGGCGTGGGCATGGACACGGGCACGGACATGGGCATGGACAC
>VZTH01013120.1:62014-72128 GCA_013397815.1 Aleadryas rufinucha | reverse complement strand
CCTTATCCACTGAGTGGTCCATCGATCCAAACCACGTGTCTCCAACGTACACTCGAATGTGCAACTCCAGGAAATGTCCAGGAAGTGCAAAGGTTGTACCAGACTCTGACTGCACATGCAGAGCTAACTTGGCATTTTCCAGCCCTGGATCCTTATGGAAATAATTTACCAGAAGGGAATTCCCTCTTCTGCTCTAAAACTAAAATTTTCTACTGGGAAAAAAGACATGCTTGTTTTAATACTGTATGAAGTAATGAGATTCACTTTCACTCACAGCATGTGAGGTAAGAAGTGAAAGTAAAAAAGTCTGATGGGATTTTCCTGGATAGTCTCTGTTGTGGATTCGTGTCTCTGACTCAGAGAAGAGCTGTGCGACCCAGCTCCAGCAAAGAGTCCACCGCAAGCTAGGATGTACTTGGTCCAGACGGGATATCATTAGTGTAGCTAGCCTTGTCACCTTGAAGTTAAAGCATTACCTCTGGATTTGAGGGGCTCAGTCCAAGTACTGGGCACTGCACTCCACCCTGTAAAGTGTAATAAGACTTTTTCTCTATTACATTTAACTGTTATATTGCCTCTATTTCTCTAATCAATTTGGAAAAATGAAATCTAATTGCCACCCTGTGAGTGAAGTGGCCTAGTTTTCTTAATTTCTGTGATAAAATAAATTTATAGATACTCAGCACACGACTCACTGCTACAGATTACATTTTATTTTCTCTTTGATTTGAAGAAAATCCTCTACTGTCTTAGAAAATATACAGCGGGGAAGACTAATTGTTATTCTCAATTCCCAAGGTTTTGTCCGTATACAGTAATCAAAGAAAATTGACACACAAATCATGCTAATATATGTCTACAGTGTATTTTAATAATTCAAAAATACCTTATTTAATTTCTGGAGCAATTGTAGGAATTGACTGATCTAATGTGCTTCTGCAGTACATACAATAAATTCTTTATTAGTTTTCATGACTACATTTTATTGTCAAGAAGAACATTTGTGTTATATCTGTGTTCAAATGTGATGAATACATTTGAATATAGATGTGAAACACTAAATAATTTGTGGTACTGTAAGCAAGATTAAAAGAATTATTAGCACCTCATGACTCTAATATTAGCCAGTGGTACAAGAAATAGGCAGCAGTACCACCTGGAGAGCCAGACTGTTACACAGCTATGGGTTGCCATGTCCCATCTGTATGCACAGCTGTGGTGCTTTCCAAAATGAGTAATTCAGGTACATTTGACATTTCCCTGGGCCTGACTGGATTTACTGCAGACCCTCAGCATTCAGGATTTGAAGGCTGCTGCTAAACTGAAATGGAACCTCTCTGCCTTAAGAATCAAGGACTAATTCTCAGCTCATTAATTTACGCTTGTAAATTAGACTGTCCAGTCTCCCTTTGTGGATAGTATGGCTTTCTTTCACTAGTCAGAGATGTTTGATAGCTGTAGCAAATGACTGCAAAGACCTTGTAGGATAAAACTCCAAAGCCATCATTCAATTCTTCAGCTGGAACAAGATAGATAGTGATTAGAGAGGGAGAGAGAGAGATAGAAAGATACCTTTAGCTGTATCACAGTCTGGATTGTTTCGTTCCTCTTGAGAACTCTGTGATTTCAGGCAGGATCTTCTCAACCTCTCAAGCAAATTGGGCGTTCCCATGAAACCCTCCACTTCCCCTCACTCCTTGTAGTGACTGTCCTTGTTGATGTTACAGAAATCCTCTCTCCATCCAGGCTTTTTAACCCTATGGGCTGCTATGAGTTTCTCCAAGTTCCAGTATTAATACTGACCCTTCTTGATTTTCTTTATGGAAGAAATGATCCTCCTGAAACACTGGAGAATAGATTGGTGAGAAAAGGTAAAAAAATGCCTTGTTATTAGAAATCCATGCACATTTTGGTGTGTGGCCTGTGATCTCAAGGGATAGAAAATAATTATCTTCATACAGTTAGGGGCGTGTAACATGCTGTGCACAAGATAACTGAATTAAGTTGGACATACAACTTAAAATGAAATTTAAGCACTTAACATGGCAAATTCCCAGAAATAAATTGGGGTTTGGGATATTTCTAGTAAGGTTTAGATGGATCTTTTACTCTATTGGAGTGACAGATATTCTCTGAGCTGCCACAGGTGGCATCAGCAGAGATTGTTATACGGACTTTAATATTTTAAAACTGCATACTACTCAAAAAAAAGTTTTATATAACGAAATTGTTCATTCCACTTGGAGTGAATAATTTCTAATATAGGAAACCATCTTAACATTACATTTGCAGTAGCTCAGCTGCTATCACTTCATAATTAACAGCTTGCTATCTAACTAGCAAGTTTCAATGCATTTTATTAGTGAATTACTGATGAATAAACATATGAGTGGTTTTTTTTATTTTGTTGGTAGTGCACACAGTGCATTGTTATCTTGATGAAATGTCTCTACGATACTGATGCTGGAATTCTGTTCCTACCCATTCCAGCCCACAATGATCACAATGATGATGCACAAAACCATCTTGGCATCATGAGCACATGTGAGTGAGGAAGTGAAAGGCATGGAGTACTGCTTCCAGGAGTCTGCCTTGGGAGAAACAGCAAGAACAGGTTCTTGTTTACCTGCCTTTCATATAACATCTACAGAGAGAAATAGATAGAGTTGGTATCCTTGTAACTTGGAAACTTTAAAAGAAGGATCAAGTACAGCTGTGGGGACATGGTAAAGGCAGGATAAGGATAAAGGAGTTACACTTTATGTTGTCTTGAACTCCAACACATAACAAACCCACCACTGCTTAGCTGCAAAATGTTGGTTGGCTTGTGAAAACTGAACCTTGTCTGATGAAACTTCCTCTAGGAAATGCCTATAAGAAAGGAGTATTTCATCTTGTGAATGAGCTTTCATTGTTTTCCAATGCAAAATTAGAATTTCGTACACTCACTTGCATTTAGAGATTCACTTACGTCCTTTGAACATGTGCAGGATACTTGGGAAAAGCTTAAAATTTATAGGAGTTAAATAGACCAGAGGCATGACTGATACTAAGTTGTACTAATAACAAAATCCTAGGTAAAATCAACTTTTTTCCAACTGAGACACAAAGAACAAGTATGAATATATTCTAAAGTAACATGAACTGATTACAATGTTGCATCTTCACAGTAAGGTAAAAGTGTTTTCATCAGAGATCCTGAGCACATCCCAGGTTGATGAAATGCTTACATGGTTTTAGATCCTACAAAGTCTAAGGGTGAAGTCTGGACAGCTTCAGCATTGTTCAGAAAAGCATTTAACCAGTTGAACTTTAGGCAGTTTGCTCATTGCTTTCAATGGGCTTTCAGCTATTTTGAAACAAACATGAAAGCTCTCACAGCACTTGGTTAAGATTGCTTTAAAATCAGCAAAGTTAATTCAGCTTCCTCCCTGTAAACAAAATTTACAAGTGAGTCTGTGCTGATGTTAAGTATGAAGTTGATTTGATTCTTGTTAAGATATGATATATTCTTTTTTTCTTTTTTAAGGTTGATGTAATTATTTGGCTTCTAGTAGAAATATTTTTCAAAAGTCTCCTTGAAGCTCTGGTTTATTCAGAAATATGGAGGTTACATAAATCAGCTGAAGTTACATGAAGAGCCATATATTTGTTTTGCTAAGCAGCTTCTCTGGACATATTTAATATGAATAATATCTAATTAAGGTGGAAAATCTTCAGTACTCCACAGACTATACTAGACTCAGTAGATCAAGAATCTAAGGTTTATTATAGCTTATTCTATACATTAAAATGGTATACCAATTATATCCTCTATACTTAAGAACATTCCATACATTTACTATTTCTTCATGGTACATCTAAAGAAAACAGGTTTAGGAACCACCACTTTCTGAATCCCTGGAGACAGTATTTGCATTCAGTGTGATGGTGATGGAAATGCAGTGAGAAGGGAGGAGTCCTGGCCCACAAAGCTTCTGAGGATAATTTTCGGCCAGGCAGCCATCGTGGTGAGCTGCCTGCCCGTGGCCTCTACAGCAAGACTCTTAAGCTAAATTAGGAAGAAACAGAAATGCTTTTTTGGAGTCACCAGCCTTGTCAAATACTCCACTAGAGTAGAACATTTAAAAGAAATTGGCTTCTGATTTGCATCCTAAATAAAATAGTAATTTCTTTAAAGCAACTAGAAATACCTCTTTCTGAGGAAAACTTTTTTAGTACCTGCATCTATACACACTAGAAGTTGGATCTTTGTGAGTCATCCACTGTTGTAATCTTTGCTGTTATTTAATACTGAGTTTAATTAAAATAAATAATTTTTTATTTTCTGTTGTCATGATAGATATTTGACTCCCACTTGGTAAACAATGGCTTTGCACATTTTCCATAAACTTCTTGGTCTGATCCAGCATTTATGTTATAGGAAGGAGCCAAATTATCATGTCACACTGTGCTACGCCACTGGAGATATTTCTTCACAAGAGCAAACATCTGTGTAAACCCTTGTTCAGAAAGATATCTTTGCAACACGTATGTGTTATGTCTGAGAACTTAGCTTGTGTCACTGTCCTTCCTAGTTTAAAAGACAGATGCCTGCCAAGGAAGGCAGGAACCTTCCTAGAATAGAAAGGTGACCCCCTCCCCCCAAATTATTACTATTTTGAAATTACTGAGCTTCCAGACAAAAAAGTGAGAAAAGAAGTAACAGTTCTTTACTGGCAAATATATATATATTTGCTCTAATATATGTATACACACACACACACACATATACATATAACAGAACAAACAACAAACAACAACAACAAAAACAATAACCCAAGTTCTCCCACCTGCTGAATAAATTTTTCCCTTTGGTGTAGTTACGACCACGTCTGGCAGGGAATGCTGTTGGCTCCTGGTGAGGCCAAGGGGCTCAGCAGTCCCCTGAGATGGCGTGGGAGCTTGGTCAAGGGGGAGGACGGGAGGTGGCTCCTTTTGCAAAACTCACAGGCAGGAGCTGATTTGGTACCACTCCCAGTGGCAAGCTAAACTGTAGCACTATCCCTGGAAACAGCCAAACGCCCTCTGTAACACACACGACCATTCTCCTTGGCTGCTGAGCCAAAAAAAGAGGCCCAAAACCAGCCCCCCCACCCCCCAGGCAAAAGTCCCGGATTCAGCCGCGATGCCTCTTGTGGTATTATGCCATTTCCTGAAAACCCCCAGCGGGAGAGCCCATTCCCCAGGCAACACTCCCAAACTCTCATTCTCATGGCCAAGCTATTACAGGGGTATGGGATAGCTCTTGGCTAACCCTTTTGTTTCTCGACCACTTTGAAAACCACCACCTTTCCACTTCTCCAACATGCAACAAATGGGAAGAAGTTCACTTGAGAAATCTAACCCACAACACTGACCATAACTGACATCACCCAGTTCTACCCTTGCTGGACTTGAATGGCAGTGGAAAAATTAAGTGTCTACTTTTATACCTCATCCTTCAGCTCCAGCATTTTTGCAGCAAAATGTGTTTCTGGAACATTCCTTAACTGTCAAAACATGTGCAAAATACTGTAATAGTAGTAAATATAAATTATCCATCTAGATAAATATAGCCTTTTCTGCAGAATGATGAAAAGAGGCAGACAATAGGAGGCAGGACTAGCAAAATAACTGTTTCCATTATATCTCTTCAGCTCTGAGAATATCACTAAAAGGTACAATTGTTCTTGTCAATCACACCTTTGTCTCAGTTTGACTAAAACCTTCCACCTACATTACGAATCCATTAGCCATGCTGCTTTTATGACAGGCTCGTTGCTCAAGGAGGGGGTTGGTTTAATCCCTTTTATGAAATCATTCTTTAATCTCAATTTTTGTGTCTATTTTACATGGTAGCCTGAGATCACTGAGCTGCTTGTTTGTAATGGTCTAAGGCAACTCAAATAGGACCAAACAAAATAGGTGGTCACTATGAATAATTCATAACATTTCTTCAATTTGCTTCAGCAGCTTATGTGAGGTCTTACTATTGATGGTAGGACAAATTTTTGGTTTTGCGGGCATCGTGAAGATCAGTATTTGTAGGCAAAAAAAGAAATCTCAGGCCTTAACATGAGTTCAAATGATTAATTCATTAAAAAATAATTATGTCCCCCAGTTCAGGATGAAACTGGGAAGTCTGTACTGACCAGTGATTGTGAGCATCTAATCTCAGTGAACCCTAAAATGAAAAGATTTTCAGAGAGAATACTTCACTTTTTGAAAATTAGGTTTCATGAGGATTTCAAGCCTAATACCATAGGCTACCATGGAGGCAACATTGTCTTGATTTTGCTTATTATTTCATATTGAAGAGTGACTGGAAAATTAATTTATTTGCTTGCTTTAAAATACAACCACAATTGAAAAAAAGGTTCTTAAATGTTCCTGAAAAACACACCCTTTGTATATTGCAAAAATAAGAAGAAGGGAAAAAGAAGGCTTGAAAGACTGTCAAGCTGTGACCTCTCAGAGAGTAAACCAGCTTTTGCCTCAGTTACTTTTTTTTTGTGTGTGTGTGTCCACACATGGTGGTAATCCAAATAACAAAGTTAATATGAGAGATTTTGCATAAATGATGAAATAGATTTTTAGAAAGGAAAAAAAGTTCCATCTCCAAATATGATTAGCCCCATGTAGAAGTTTATATGTGATTATAATGCACTCAAAATAAATAGAGTGCATTTCCCACACGTCTTAGAAAACTTAGCAATGTGCTTATGAAGCACAGGTATTATTGAGTCATTTCTAGAACACTATGACGTTTCCTATGCAGAGATGAATCGCAGATTAATAAATGATTTGCCACAAGAATTTCAGAGCTTTGCTGACTGTTTTAAAGACCTGACAATGGCCAACCCTTTCTTCAAAAATATTAATCATTGATCATAACCCACAGTGTTAGTTTGGTTGTTTGGGGGAGTGGAGCAAGGGAAAAAGATCAACTGATTCCCAACAGGTGAAAAAAAAAAAAGAAGAAATTAAAGATTATTTGCAATTCCGGGTTGCATTTGAAAACTAATTCTGATCACCAGGGATAATTTACTTTACTGCTTGTGCCATTTTCCAAATTATGATTTCTGGAAAGTCAAAACATTTTGTTTCAAAGTGATGTTATCATTTGGAATTACCCTATACTTTATATAAGTTGGGTGGTAGTGTTTGGTTTTGGTTTTTTTGGTGTTTGTTTACTTTCTTTTTTAGAGAGGTTAGATTACAAAACAAAAGGACAAACATTCAATTTGGTAGGTAAACAAGTTTAATTTGTTCTGAAATAAAATTTAGCATTACAAATAAACCTGCAACAAAATATTTGGTGATTGCCACGCTGTCTCTGCAAATTCTGTTTGAGCTAGCACTTTTAGTTTTGTTATTTCTTAGCTGCTATTGTGCCTCCTGCAGACAGAAATATGGAGAAAAGAACATTAAATTTGAAAAAAATATTTAAATCTATATATCATCCAAACGTGTTGTCAAAGATGCTATAAAAACAACCTAGATTTTTTCTTTCCCTGAACACCAATACTTCAATGGCAATGAAGAAGCTTTGGGAGGAACAGATTCTTTCCTACAGAAAGGTAACGTTCAGCTTATTGTGCAGTTAACTAAATTTATAGCTAGGTGTTGACTGGAGGGAACCATTGAAGTGTTCAAGTGGCTCTCTTTCAATGTAGTTGAGGTATTACCTGGTGAGGTAATATGAGGAACGAATAATTTTATAGGGTCGTGACCTTTTTACTGCACTATCTACAGATAAGGATTAAAATAAAGTGGAAAGGCAGCTATTTAGAATGGTAAAATGATTTTCTTTGTTTCCCTTATGTGTCATACTTGTCACCTGTGCACATTTTTTCTCTGACACTGGAAGCATTTTATGCTTTTTATGATTTTTTTCTTTTTTAACCTGTGCTTTTCAAGGTCTTCTATAGTCCTTTATTTTCTATACGTGTCTGTCTTGTTCTCTAGGACACTGCAAATGCTTTGTAAAACCTTCTTTTTTCCTCATCAGTACTTTAAAGGAGTGAGGTGCTTGGGCAGAGCTATTTGCAAGAGCTGTTTTTGAACCTGAGTCAGTCTAGAAATGTGTTTCTGAAAGTCTTGGTGTGTGTACTTGTTATGGAATGTAGGAGACAAAAGTTGCTGCATAATGGCTTGGCATATAAATTTATGGTCCTTCCTTTTCCTGCCTGGCAGGGGCACTCTGCCACACTTTCATAGCTGGATATTTTTGGGGTTTTTTCGCTTTTTTTTTTCTTGTCCAAAACAAAAAGCATTTTAAACCAAAAAGCATTTCAAATCAATAACCGGGATTTAACTTGGAGAGACATGGATTTGATGGATGGACAACTCGGTGGATAAGGAACTGGCTGGATAACCTCACACAAAGAGTTGTGCCCATTGGCTCATTGTCCGTGTAGAGATCAGTGATGGGTGGGGTCCCTTGGGGTCAGTACTGGGGCTGGTTTTGTTCAACAGCTTTGTTGGTGCCGTGGACAGTGGCTGATGACACCGAGCTCTGTGGTGCAGTCACACGCTGGAGGGAAGGGATGGATCCCAGAGGGACTGGGGCAGGCTGGAGATATGGCAACCTCGTGAAGTTCAACAAGGCCAAGTGCAAAATCCTCTGCCTGGGATGGGGCAATCCCAGACACATCAAAGGATTGGGTGGATGAGTGACTGGGAGCAGCACTGAGGAGAAGGACTAGGGGGTGTTGGTTGATGAAAACCCAACATGAGCAAGCAGTGAGCGCTCATAGCCCAGAAAGCCAAACAAATCCTGGGCTGCATCCAAAGCCCCATGGGCAGCAGGGGAGGGAGGGGATTTTCCCCCCTATTCTGCTCTGCTGAGACCCCACCTGCAGTGCTGCATCCAGCTCTGGGGTCCCAGCACAGGAAGGACAGGGGACTGTTGGAGCCAGTCCAGAGGAGGCCATGATGTTGATAAGAGCCCTGGAGCACCTACCCTAGGAAGACAGACAGACAGAATTGGGTCTATTCAGCCTGGAGAAGAGAAGGTTGTGTGGAAAACTCATAGCAACATTCTTGTATCTGAAGGGTCCTTACAGGGAAGCTGGAGAGGCACTTTTATCAGGAATTCTAGTGACAGGACAGAGAGTGATGGATACAAATGGAAAGAGAGGAAATCTAGATTAAATATTAGGAAAAAATTCTTTATTGTGAGGGTGGTGAGGCACTGCCACAGGTTGTCCAGGGAAGTTGTGGATGCCCCATCCCTGGAAGTGTACAGAGCCAGGTTGGATAGGGCCTGAGCAACCTGGTCGAGTGGAAGTTGTCCCTGCCCATGTCAAGTGGGTTGGGCCTAGATTATGTTTAAGGTCCATCCCCTAACCATTCTGGATGGATGGACCTTAAATATAATCTGCTCCCATGACTGGAAAAATAAAATGCTTTTTAACTCAAGCTCTTAAATGTCTGCTTTTGCGTGACAGTAATATCGTTCTTCTTTTACTTGCACTGGTTTTTGAATGTGAGGATTTTACTGTGATGATCCAGTGCAGTTACCTCTGATTTGCATATGATAAACAGAAAAGTGAGTTTATTTCTTCAAGCCTCTAAAAAGAAAAAACTTTCCTGCTCTGTTCATGTTTCAGTTGCAAACTCAAATGAATTGCCTTATAGATATGATAGATATGATATGTCTAAGCATGTGAGAAATATTGTTATGCCAAAAGATGTTCCCTTGAGCAGAATTTAGCTTTTGTTATTTCATATGCATGTATTAGAGACTGCAAATAGTTCATGCCTCAAACATTGATATAAAGTTTTGCTCATTATAAAGAAGTTACAACCAAAGAAGCCTTCCTGAAGACTGGGACTTTGGACTGAAAGTCAAACTGCCGATTAGATAAAGGGAAACCCATTGTTCAGTCATCCCAGGCTGAGGGAAAAGTAGGCATCCACAAAGGCCAAGGCCACCAGCTGTGCTGAGAATCATCCCCAGCTGAGTTTGGGGTGGGGGGAGAGCACAGCTCACAGAAGCCAGGCTTACACAGAACCCCCCCCAACCGAGGCGGGAGGAGGAGGTTTCGGGTGCATTGCATAACCTCTGGTCAGAGGCAATTAACACCCA
>VZTH01013120.1:12168-61733 GCA_013397815.1 Aleadryas rufinucha | reverse complement strand
ATATTAATCCATTGGATTCTATGTTTTTTGGGGGGACCCCCACCACCAAGAAGACCAGCTGGAGAGGATCAATGGACCATTGCTGGGATCCACGGAGTGGTGATATTTTCCTTATTCTGTCCCTGTCACTCTCTTTCTGTCCCCCCCTGTTTTCTATTTCTTTCTTTCTCTCTCTCTCTCTCTCTCTCATATTTACTATAAAATAAAACCCATGCTATTGACTGGTGTATGGTCTTGTTTGCACCTTAATTCGGGCAGAAGTATTTCTAAGAACCTAAATAATAGGAGCCTAACAGCATATTAGACAGATTCTCTGTATTTTTAGTCAAAATGAAAACCTATATTATAAAGCCAAATAAACTGACTCCCTAAATCCTTTCAGAACTGCTGCTGATTTCCTGCTATTTAATTTCCTATTGACAATTGTGGTCATATTTTGGAGGTAGCAGTACAAGATTTTCTCATTTTCCTGTGGAGCAAGGATCATGACTAAATTTGAGTAGGTATTTCTTAGGATATATCCCCCAATCCCAGCATTAAACTACTGTAGGAATTATTTAAATCATCTTTCAAAAGTGAATCAAGTTCCTTCCCCACCTAAACTTTTTTATCTCAGATGTTTTAAAAGCATAATTAAAACTTTTAGATGATAGCAGAGTCCTTTAATGTTCTTGTATCTTCTCTTCAGCACAGATGCTTCCCAGCATCTTGCAGCCCAGTCTGAGAAATCTGTTTTATACAGCTATTTGCGCGTATGAACCCAAACAGTAGTGTGCAAAAGAAGAAAGCATCTCATAAATGTCTCTGTATTTACAAGATGAAGTCTTTTTTTGCCCCGTATTTATCAGAAATACCAGAAGGGGAGAATATACCATCATTTGATACTTCATGTCAAAAATACTATTGTTGCCCTCTAGAGAACATGTTTTATGAGGAGCAGCTGTGGGGGCTGAGCCTGAAGAAAAAGAGGCTGGGGAAAAACTTATTGCTCTCCACAACTCCCTCACAGGAAGGTGTAGCCAGGTGGAGTTCTGGCTCTTTTTCCAGGTAACAAGCAATGGGGCCAGAGGAAATGGCATCAAATTGTGCTATGAAATGTTTAGATTGGAAATTAGGAAACATTTTTTTCACCAAAATGGTGGTCAAGCATTGGAACAGCCTGTCCAGGGAAACAGTAGAATCCCCATCCCTGGAAATGTGGAAAAGGTATTTGGGTGTGGCACTTGGGATTATGGTTTTGTGGTGAATATGGTGGTGCTGGGTTAATGGTTGGACTCAAAAATCTCAGAGGGCTTTTCCAGCCTTCTTGCAGTACCAATACAAGCTTTTATGTCAAAAATAATGGCAAATTCAATCCTTTTCAAGAACTAGGGAAATTTCCGACTTCAGAATTCTCAGTGCTCATGTCTTGGCTTATTTCACTTGACATTTTAAGATTTTAAAACTCAAAATGAAACTCAAGTTTCTGTCATCTGTAGAAAATGAGCATTAAAATTTATTCTTCTCAGATATGATGGCTTCACACTGGTCTTATTGAAAGTTCCATATATCACTAAAACCATGTTTAACAGTGCCATTACAAATATAAAGCTTTTCTTATGTATGTGGAAAAATGCTTTGTGCATGAAAGGTCATTCAATGAAGATTCCTTTACTCTCTTCAGAGGTACTTAGAAATGTGGTGCCCTAAGTTATTCAGAATTTTATGAGGTCATTATCAAAGTCTGTAGTAATGAGAGGAAAGTGAACCAGCACCTGAATTTTGATATTTTGCTCCATTGAAGAATGTTAGGAAACCTACATATTTCGTAAGAATCTATGAATGGAAATTGCTATTTTAAGTAAGTGAAAATTTTTTTTTTTCCTCCCTAATATTTTTCCTCATTCCTCTTCTGCAAATTTCTCAGAACGTCATGTTTATGAGAGGGTCAAGAGTTGTTCATTAGCTATATACTTTACAAGAATTTTTGCTGTTTCAGCTGGGCAGATTAATGTATAAGTATTTTGCATGTGTAAAAACCTGAAATGGAGCATGAAAAACTGGGATTTGTAATGGCATATATAAAGGAAAAGCAATATATGTTGAAATGAGAGAAGAAATAGTGTATGGTTTCTGATGTTTAAAGATCAAGTACCATTTTTATTCATGAGCTGGCTGAACATGACCCAGCAGTGTGCCAAGGTGGCCAAGAAGGCCAATGGAATCCTGGTCTGTATCAGGAAAAGTGTGGCCAGCAGGACCAGGGAAGTGATTCTTCCCCTGTACTCAGCACTGGTTAGGCCACACCTTGAGTGCTGTGTCCAGTTCTGGGCCCCTCAATTTAGGAAGGATGTTGAGATGCTGAAGCGTGTCCAGAGAAGGACAACAAGGCTGGTGAAGGGCCTGGAACACAAGCCCTGTGAAGAACAGCTGAGGGAGCTGGGGTTGTTTAGCCTGGAAAAATGGAGGTTCAGGGGAGACCTTATCGCCCTCTACAACTCCCTGAAAGTTGGTTGTAGCCAGGTGGGGGGTCGGTCTCTTCTCCCAGGCAACCACTGACAGAACGAGAGGGCACAGTCTTAAGCTGTGCCAGGTTAGAAGTTTAGGTTAGACATCAGGGAAAAATTCTTCACTGAAAGAGTGATTGAGCACTGGAATCGTCTGCCCAGGGAGGTGGTGAAGTCACCACCTCTGGAGGTGTTTAAAAAAAGACTGAACATGGCACTCAGTGCCATGGTTTAGTTGATGAGGAGGTGCTAGGTGATAGGTTGGACTACTTGATCTCAAAGGCCTTTTTCATCCTAGCTCATTCTGTGATTCTGTGAAATAAGTGAGGTACTTGCAGAGTAAGACAAGATATGCTTCTTTAAAAACAGCACACCTGGAATAGGTGGTATTGTAAGAAGTAATGGTCAGGTTAAGTGACAAGGTGTTCCAGAACAGCCATATTGATTATCCAATTGCTACCACTGATCCACAAAAGGAAGAGGATGAGAAACCTCTTTTTTTTAAAAAAAAATAGGTCAAAACTTTGGCTAATTTTTCTTTATATAATTGCTCAAACTTGCCTGATCTTATTTCCAGTTGGAAAAGAACAAGTAAAATGGTAATTCTTTCTCCCTCCTCTTGTCTATGACAATTTTGCCTGATTATTCTTATGTTGTCAACTATTATTTAAAACCTAATGCTAATACTTTATTTATTAATCATCTTACAAAAAGCCCTGATAAATCTAGGTTTCTTGAGTCACCTGCCTGTATCTCCCCAGATAACCTCTTTTTTTTAAAATCTTGTGCTATTGAATATTTGTGTTATTGAATATTTGTGTTATTTTACACAATATGTTGGAACTTACTAAATTAGTTAAGAAATATCAAAAAAAGGCATCTTCAGAGTTGAGCTAGGGTTAATATTTAACTAAATGAAGAATGTAATGTCAGAACATCAGTAAACTATTTATAAATGCTGGCCAATCATTAAATCATCAAATTCCTTCGAAATATAACCAAATTTCATAATGCCAAAAGAGGCTTCTAAAATGCCATCTGTTTCATTATAAATTTTTGCTCAATAATGTTCCTAAATTTAATTAATTTAATAGCTTGGGGCCTGTTGCATATTTTAACAATGAAATGTATGAACTTCAGCCCTGAGGCGAAATATAAAATTTACTTTCAACATGTCTATTCTTGTGTGATGGTTAAAGACCTTCCTTCTTCATTCCTCCCACAGAATTAATAAAATACATGTTTTAGTCTGCAGTCCCAGCAGTCAGGTTTTAGTGACCTCTGGCTATCAAAAAATTACAAGCAATTAGTTTATGTCCCCTCTCAGGATTTTTAAACATGGAACACAGCAAAGATGCTTTAGTTAGCAATAGTTTTCTGGAACAGTTGTTATAGTTTAATTGCAGTGTGTTTTCCTTCTGGATATTACCGAGGGTGATCTTGTCTCTCTATTACCCTATTCCTGTCTGCAAACACACATCAGTACTTCCAAGAATCCAAGAATGTGAGAAAGCTGCAACACTCACCAAGGCAGTAAGAGCAAAATGTGGATTTTTAAAGAAAAGGGTAAGTAAATTCAAAAGATATCAATAGGAGTTGCTGTAGGGTGGAGGTAATAAATTCTGCAACTTGGTTCTTGCCACGTGGTGACTGAACTTGCAGGCAAAATATTATTTAAAAAGGCAACAGATGGATGAGTTCAAATAAACAACTGAGAATTATGGTATTTTGGAACTGGGAGTAGATAAAGGATCAAGGAAGTGCAATAAATAATATAGTGTAGAAAACTTTTCTGCTTGTGGGTTAGTTTATATTCTATCTTGAAAGAAATTTGAAAAAAAAATTGAGAGACCAAAGTATTTTGTCAGCGGGGAGAGGCTTGAAGGATCTGAGCAGTTGTTTATGCAACCCTGTCTACACTTTAAAACTGAGATTATGCCCAATCCTTGTAGAAGTTCTTTGTACTTTCAACATAGTTTCTAGTTCAACAGGGCTTCTTGTTTAGTATAAAATTTATACAATGTACAAGTGGGTTTTATGAAAAATGGTGATCCCCTACTTTACCGTTCAGTACAAATGGGCCCATAATAAGTAGTGTAGGATATCTTTATAATGATATACATCTGCATTTAGATGTGTGATTTCTGCCTGCTACAAAACATATCCCAATAACGACACTTGATTATTATGGTATTTATACTACTCAGTTGGCTTCGGGGAAAAATATTACTAACTAAAAGCAAGAGCACAGTGTGTTCAAATGAAAAAAATAGTCTAATAGTAATATAAAATACTATATAAAGATCAGTGCAGCAATAGACAATCCCAGCAGAAAACAAAATATTGTACCTTGCTTTTCCCTTGATATGTTTTGCATATACACAAAGCAGTAAAAGTTTGGAAGGACAAAGATATTTTATTTTAATTTATTGTATTGTATTTGCCAGAATCTTATGAATGGATGTATGATCAAATTTATGCAGGTGAGGAGATTGTCCCTCCCATTTGAATAGTGCAATCTCAGCATTTATTTTTAGTGTGCCAAATGACAGGTATTGTACTGCAGGACTCTGTATGCATTTAGCATGGATTCAGAGATGACATATGATTTGCAATGAGGAAATCTAACAAACATTCTTTTACGTATTTATCTACTTTTTGCAAGGCAAAAAGATTTGCAAATAATTAATATATGGTCTTTTATTATTTCTGCATTCCCAGTCCCATCTTTCTGACAATTTCCTATGGAGAGTGCTCCTGCTAATGTCGCTATCCTGAGCTTCTGCCCTTTCTGCTGCTCTTTCACATTATAGCAATTTTCGGTTGCAGAGTTTATTTCCATATGTACATTTGGATAATGGAGTCAAGTGTACAACTCGATGATGCACTTGTTTAGTATACTCTGTGAGATATTCTACTGAAACAATAAAAATCTGCATTTTCCTGTGTAATGGAAAAATATATTTCCACTCATTTTAAAATACTCATTTTTAAGCTATTAGCATTTTGTTATTATTCATGGCTTTCTATGCTTTTTTTCCTTCTGACACTGTACCTGATTCAGGAAAATTCACAGATATACTCTTGACTTCTCTGCATACTTCTCACTGAAGACAACAGGGTCAGTCATATTCTTAATCTAAATTTGTTTCGACTTATGGATAGAAAGCATTTGTGTAGGTTCACTTAATGCCTAACTCATCCTTGAGTAAATTAGATTATTACTCTGCCTAAAACAGGGACAAATCCTGGAGTAACAGCTATTAAGAATCAAATTATATTTGAAGTTTTCAAGAAAAAAATATTCTTTTCCTCTGCTTCTATGTCTTCCAGCAAACAACATACACACAGGGTTACTTTTTGCCTAACTGCATGCAAATAGAATTATAATAATGCAAAGCTGTGTGTTAGTGAAGGCTATGTACAAGTTATTCCCAGAGTGATGTGAAAAATATTGTGAAACAGACAATGTGTTACTCTGGAGAAATTAGATAACTCCATGAAAAAGAAAGACTTTTTTTTTTTTTAAATCTATCATCTGACAACTATTAGTCTCTTCACTTTATTAACTGCACTTTTTTCTGTAATTGAATTTGCTGAATATCTCTCCAGCAAAAACAAAAACCAGATATAAAATAAATTTCTGAGGGTTTTTGTCTTTGAGAAAAAATATTAGTCTAAATTTCGCTATCACCAAATATGATTAAGATCATGCTTTCAGTTATGCCAAAGATGGAAGGAGACCTAATAAAGACATAACAGTGGTAGGTGTTGTAATTAAACACTATATAACAGACTTTTGCACCTACAGCTGTCAGTGCTGACATTTTTGCTTTTGACTTCTGTGACTTTTCACTGCTGGGCAACATTTTCCCTTTCATGTGCTTTCCCAGAGGTACCAACACCCAACAGAATCTCTTAAGGAAGAAAGACTTATCAGAACATCTTGCTGTACCTGACCACACGAAGTGAGAATTTGCAGGGCCCTGTTGACAAGGCAAATCTGTAGGAGGATTAGTTTTAATTACAAAGATAGGTGAAATTCCTGTGTTATCTACACAAGTCTAGCTGATGGCATGCGCGCACTGGGATAGGTGGATCCTGGCTAGCGTATGGGACTGTTGCCTGTTCCAAGACCAGCCAGGATGAAACAGAGAAGTACCAAGGAGGGAAAAGAAAGAAGTCAAGCTTGAGTTTTCACACAGAANTCTGACAACTATTAGTCTCTTCACTTTATTAACTGCACTTTTTTCTGTAATTGAATTTGCTGAATATCTCTCCAGCAAAAACAAAAACCAGATATAAAATAAATTTCTGAGGGTTTTTGTCTTTGAGAAAAAATATTAGTCTAAATTTCGCTATCACCAAATATGATTAAGATCATGCTTTCAGTTATGCCAAAGATGGAAGGAGACCTAATAAAGACATAACAGTGGTAGGTGTTGTAATTAAACACTATATAACAGACTTTTGCACCTACAGCTGTCAGTGCTGACATTTTTGCTTTTGACTTCTGTGACTTTTCACTGCTGGGCAACATTTTCCCTTTCATGTGCTTTCCCAGAGGTACCAACACCCAACAGAATCTCTTAAGGAAGAAAGACTTATCAGAACATCTTGCTGTACCTGACCACACGAAGTGAGAATTTGCAGGGCCCTGTTGACAAGGCAAATCTGTAGGAGGATTAGTTTTAATTACAAAGATAGGTGAAATTCCTGTGTTATCTACACAAGTCTAGCTGATGGCATGCGCGCACTGGGATAGGTGGATCCTGGCTAGCGTATGGGACTGTTGCCTGTTCCAAGACCAGCCAGGATGAAACAGAGAAGTACCAAGGAGGGAAAAGAAAGAAGTCAAGCTTGAGTTTTCACACAGAAAAATTTTAAAAGTTTATATGAATGGATGAAATATTGGAAAGGGTGACTTTTAGATCAGGTGTTAATCATCTGACAGAAACAATGATTTACAGTTAAATTACGGATATGTGTGTGTCTGCAAGTCTTTGAGGATCACAAAAGAGAAAAAAGTACCTGTCAAATTAAATTGATAATTCAGTGATTTGCAGTACAGGTCCCATTTTCTTGTTTAGAGAAAAGTAAGATGAACAATCCTGATAATGCCAGCTGATGGTGCTGTTATTTCTCTAGAGCTTTCCCAAACCTGGCAGCAGGTAGTTACTGCCGGTGTCTCACCCATCTTGTCTGTCTTCTATGTGTTTTGCTTTAGTTCCAAGATTTTGTCTGTGCCTTGTCATTTTACATCTGTGACACCCCATCCAAAAGCAGTTAGTATTTAATAACAGCAGATGAGCAGATAATTGACATCAGCAAAAATCAGACATGAGCATATACTTATTATATAAGTTAGTAGCACCTTCCCCATATCTGCCTTTTTCTTTTCCTTGTAAGAGGATCAAAGATTGTAGCACTGAATATAATTTTTGAGGTCATAGCTCTGTGATTTTGTGCCATATACGAATAACCCATGTTGTTTTTCTCATTACATTTTCCTTAACTAGGAATTCTCATGAATAAAGGATGAATTCCGATATAAGGGAGCAATTTGTTCCTGAGCTGTCAGTTGAGACCAGGGCCAATTTTCTTACATTATTGTTGTTCTCCTGTAAATTAAATTAATTAGTTTTTTGGATCGGTTACATCAGGCTTGCGAATTGCATAAAGTTATATAAAAACCAGTCAAAATCGTGATGGGTATAGAAGATCAGTTTTGGCCTGGAAAGCTAAAATTTCTTTCCATAAAAAAAGACTCAAAATTGTGAGAAATAAGATACAGGTTAAAACACCAAAATACTTTTCGTGAGTCATCTTTTCTTCTTTATTTTAAGGCAAATAAAAGAAGTGACAAAGTCAAAGCAGCTGCTATGTATTTTATTCTTATATTTTTTTTTCCCTCAATCAGTCTGGAGAGAAGAAAATGTTAACACTTTAGTTGCCTTCACCCTGACCCCAACCCAAGGTGGACTATATAATTAACTAACTCACAAACTTGAGATTTCAGTCTTCAAAATTTTCACTGCATGGTCAATACAGTTTTTAAAGAATCTGTGCTATGACTTTGGTCAAGTATTCTAATCAACAGAAAAAACATCAATAGTCTTGTTCTCATTTTTTCCTTAAAATTAGGTTTTTCCTACTCTGAAATTACCATCTGGAGGAAGCTGATACTCACCTCTATGCTCTCGTCTTCTCACCTTCTCTCATACCATCTATCTCTTCACTTTCCTAATCAAGCAATCTTTAGCTGGGTCTCGGGTGCTATTGAAGCATGTGAAGATACATCTCTGGTAATCAGAAGTTGAATTTTTAATGTTTATACAATTGAAAATGTGATGTTATAAAGGTGATTTGATTAATTTCTGTGCTCTGTGTGCCCTGGTTTGCTTGTGGGAAAAATGGATTTCTGCATTTTTCCTGTTTGTATTTTCATTCTGGTGTGTTTTTTATGTTTTTAATGGAATGCACAGACCTTATGGAAAGTGATTTTTTTTTTCCTCATGCATGTGTTAAAGCATACAGAGGTATTTGGCCTCAATAAACACACAAAAAGCACATATTTAGAGAATGACAACTCACATCCAGAATGTTTTGAATTGTTTGTCAACACGTAAGGCTGAACTTGGATTAAGATAAGGAGTAAATGTAAATGCAGTAGTTTTGTGATGACTCAATGAATGAACACTCTCATTCTGGATAAAGAGTGATTTATGCCTCTTTTGTGATAATCCACCTAAATGCATGGTAGGCAAGTTCTAATACAAATCACTCAATTACTGTGAACAAGTCAATAGCATGATGACCAATAATGTAATCATCCCAGTAAAGAATTAATTGAATACTGCTATTACTCTGAACAAAACAAAGTGATACCAAGGGCAAAACTACTTTGACAAAATAAACACTTACATATTCAAACCACATCTTTCCGACTAAATGTCCTGAGCTGGCTAGACAAATAATCTAGGTTATAGAAGATCTTAAATCTTATTCTGAAGTGATTAAAAGTACCTGTCTGCTTCTTAACTTTGGCAATTATTTTTTATCTAGGCTTTTCCTCACAGAATAGAAATGATTAGATCTGAGTTTAGGAAAAAATGCCTTACTTTGCAGTGGTAAATTTTTCCCAGAAAAGTTATGGCTGCCCCGTCCCTGGACATGTCCAAGGTAAACTTGGATGAGGCTTTGAGCAACCTGGTCTAGTGGAAGGTGTCCCTGCCCATTGCAAAGGGGTGGAATGAGATGATCTTTAAGGCTCCTTCCAACCCAGGCCGTTCCATGACTCTATGAGTTTAAATCTATGATCTGTGAACATTAAAAACAGTGAAAGATCATGTAAAACAGAAACCAGTCTTCTACACTCATGAAGGCTTTCCTTGACCATGGTAGCTACGTAGCTCTGTTGCTTGGATAGATCATGTATCTGATATCTCCTAGGGATAAAAAAAAAAGTTATACTGGAGAAGCTGAAGTTCCATAATTGGGTCTATGACTCCCTGCTAGAGCTCTTAATACAAAGTCTTTGAAGAATTACTCACTTGTAACTTGGTAGGCTAACACAAAGAATTGTGAACCATTTTCCATCAATAATATCTAGTTTTTCCAGAGTATTTTCTTACCTTTTTTAAAATTATTATTTTTTACACTTGAGAGTCAGCGCATCTGGTAACTCATTTAGGTAAAGGACAATTATTAATCACCTTTCTTTATTTCAGTTATGATGTATGAAGTCTTTCACACTTGTGAGATTTCAAAAGTATTTGAAGCTTACAACTCCCTCCTGCTAATTTGAAGTCTATTACAAATAGCTTTCTTGTGGAAACAGCCACCTGTGTTCATTTAGCAGCTCATGGTCACTCCAAAATTCATTACTCTGCTGCTGAATATTTGTTTGCTTTCTTCAAGAAAAGAGCCACTATTAGATGTTTTTCAATTACTCTGCCCTTCAACGCAATAAGGTTGGTTTGTTATGAATCTCTTATTTTAGAAGTTAATCATGTGCTTAATAGGACAACATCAGCCATTTCTCATTGTGCTGAAATTGAGAGAAGACAAGAAATAAATGATAAATTCAGAGTTTAAAAGTGCTCTATTTAGAGGAATATCTTAAAGATATGGGGGTGAAGGTTTTCATAGTAACATGGCATATGATCCTTTGCCCTCCTTCTAATATATATATATATTCTCCCGTCCTTCAGTTTTAGTCTTGGACTCTGAAGTCAATATGACTTTTCCCCAAAGATACAGTGGTGTGAAAATTTCACCTATATGGTTTACATTTCTCTGCATTGTGGGAACAACTGATACAGACATCCAGAGTTCCAGGAAAAACTGATATTTACCACAGAATAGATTGAAACAGCAAGGGCTCTGATATAGTTGTATATCGTGGTTTGTGCAATGGCAGAATCTCCTGTATTACTGCTCTTCCCTTGTCAGGATTTGGTTGGGGTTTTTTTTTCTGACAGTTTAAAGATTTTCCTTTAAAGTTGTAGGCAAAGCAGTCCAGATATAATCTGATGTAACGGATAAGTAAAAATCAGGATTAATGTCTTACAGTATTAGAATTCCATACTTTGTTAAAAGACTTGAAGATCATGAGGCTTTAGACCTTCAGATTTCAATGTGAAGTAGTTATCTAACCAGGATTTTTAAGATTAGACCACAGGGAAATATTTCTTTAAATGTGGAATTTAGGTAAAACCTTATAAAATGAAGGCCTTTTTGCCTTTGTAAAATCATGGCTCAGGCCTTTTACTTCGGCTGGAGAAGGACCGTGAGAAAAGCCCATGAAAAGAAAACTAATTAGTTTCTAGCCATGAAAATCTAGTATCAACAGGAGCAAGAAATCTAAACAACAGAGGGAGGAAAAGAGCAATGTATGTGTACCTGGTATTTTTCTGAATGCCTTTAATGCTTATGCTATAGGTAGCCTATGGTAGTATATTGTAGTTAATATAAGCCAATGAACTTATTGTTGTAATTTAGAAGCCAATGAATATGTAACATGAATAGTAACATACAGAAGTGCATAAAAGGTTCTATTGTTTAATAAACGGCTTTTTGTCTGAAACTTTTACTGGGGTTCGTATGTGTCATGGCCACCCCAACAGCGACATTTAAACAAAAGACTTTTATCATGGTCATAACAAGAAGACATTGTAGAGTGTACTTGATATCATCCTTTTCTTTGTATTTGGGTAATTTTATCATATTCTGTCCCCAGGAAAATTCCTTAGTGTCAAAAGTCTATAGTGTAGTATCTGAGTTTGTTCTGCAGTCTTGGAAATGCAAACTGGATATTCTCATCATCTATTCTTGCTCTATTTTGTTCCTGTTTCACAATTATTCTATTTTAGGCAAATGTTGAAAAAGTAGCAATCAGATTCTTCAAGCAGTTTTCCTGTGCTATATTTTAAAAAAAAAATTAAGAAAATAAAGTTGGTGGAGACTAAAAAATGTTTTTAATAATGGGAAAATGTGGTGTTTTAAAATGGAAATCTATCACTTCGAATCAACAGATAAACTTTTTTTGATTATAGGAACTGTGGCCGATAACTCTTTCTATAACCCCAGTAAAGCTATTCAGATTGTGATTATGCATTTATTTCTAGAAATAATTTCTCATGCTAATTCTTGTGATTTTCTGAACTGATCTTTGTTTAATCCATAAGTATAATGTGCAAAACGTAATATACAAATAAATAAATAGGTTATTTCTCAATTAAGTGCATCCTGAAGATCCACATGGAGGAGTTCCATAGAAATAATAAGCAATGGTTAACATTTCATTTGGCTGACTAATTTTGTAAGACAACTTTATCTGTCAGCAAACCTAATCTAGACCAAATACTAGTTGTGACAAATTTTCAAAGAAAAGGCTCTGAAATACAAGATGTTGTTGTACTGTAGTGAAATTCACAATGTGATTCTGGACCCATTTTGAAATCAAACTGAAGTTAACAAGATACAAATTTAGAATATCCAAACATTTCCTTCCTATTCATATGAGAATAAATTCATGTTCTTCTCAGATGGTCAGAATATGGATTGACTTTTTCTGTAATCGCCGAAGAATTTGAAGGAGAGACATTCACCTAGATAACCTTTTACACCCATCTTTTGGGGAAGGAGAAGAAAATTTATGCATAGAAGGAATATGTAAGTGCAGAGCCATATAATGCAAATTGTCCTTTATATGAAGTTCCTCAGAAGCTTCATATAAAGCCATAAGCTTTAAACAGTGTAAACTAAGGCAAACTCCAGCTTCTTTGTCTTTTACCATGCCTAGAAAGAATTCTTGAGTTTTCTTTAGAGAAAGCTAAAAATTCAGGTCATATATTTGACATAAAATTAGTTACTTGAAGATCCCAAGCTTCCCAGAGATTAGATTATTCACATTAATTTCCAAGCAGTCATGCATCCAGCTGTCAAAAAGCAAGGGAAGGTGCTCTACCTCAAATCACTCTCCTCAGCCAACTGCCTAACAGAGCAGGAAACATACAAGGTATATGAGTGTAGTCCAAAGCAGGTTTTCTGCAGCTGGTGAATGGTGGTGAATGGTGGGCAGAGGACTGGGTATTGCCTACTTAGAAAAAGAAGTTCCACTATGCCATTAATTTTTTTTTTTTCACTATTTTGAGTTGTCTGTTTGGTATTTATGCTAAAGCTTTGTATTTAGTTACTCCAGGTAATGAGTTTTAGTCTAGGTCAAACCTACAGTGTGCCATTAAATCTATATTTATTGTGTTCCTTGCAATCTAAAAGTCAGTGGAATTTGAAAATATGTCTCTTTAATAATATGTATTTAATAACATGGTCCACTAACCATAATAAAGTTCAGCTTAAATGTTCCATGCCTCCTTTTGTGGTTAATATTAAAATATTACAGGTTCAGCTGTAAGCAAAATGCTGAAGCATTAACCACAAAAATACTACATTCTGTTTTAAAAAAGAATTATTTTCTTAGCTGCTAAATATTACAAAATGATGTGGATTTTCTTGTGAATTTCTACTGAAAAAACACATGTTGTGATGAATGAAGATGAGCCTGAAAGGGAAATGAGTTACCTCAGGAAATGAGATTGGACCAAATCTCTAAGTTAAAAAAAGCCCAACTAGTTAAACTCACCCATACATGATAAGATGCACATTTGAGTGAGTAAAAATGCAAGACTATATTTTTGCTATAACTAGGATGTATATTTTTTCTTAAAATTTCTTAATGCTCCTTTTGACTGAGAAAACTGTGTGCAGGTACTTCTTTTATGTATCCTAGGAGCTTATAAATTTGCTGTTCATATGCTTGAAATTAAGCATATATATCACTTCCTCCAGGATGACAAGCTAACCTGTTGTCGTGAAGATTAGTATCATCACTGTTGACCTGAAGAATTTATGATCAAAATATTCTTTGAATATGTACACTATAATAATAAGCAATTTTAAATTAAAGATTAAACTGTGTTTGAAAAAGACACAGGAAGTGAAAGGCAATGGCTTTTCACCTATTGCTATCTACATTTGTTTGAAATCACATTCTTAATATTAGTTTAGGCACCAGTCTAACAAAATGTGTACTCTAATGAGTATAAAGTTGCTCTGGTAAACTGTGTATCATGTTCAAAAAACTAGACTGTTCTTAAATTAAATTTATTTTTTTTCTGAAAATCATGCTGTTATTATGAGAAGCTTTCTGTCCTTGGCAAAACAGGTAAAATATAATGGTACATATTTATCTTTTCCTTGAGGGGAAATAGTAGAATGAAAATCTAAGTGGCTGATCAGCACAACCAGACAGACTACAGTCTCACAGACACTTCTGTGCTGCACAATTCTCTCAATGCAGCTTCTTTATCAGCTGGTCTTTTTTTGAAAGGGAACCAAATTTTTTCATTAATCTATGTGCTTTCTGTCCTGATTGTCTCCTCGGTAAGTTCATAATCTTTCTTGATGGGACAAGAAAGTGCAAGAAGATGTCAGATATGTAAATAAAACCAGGATATGTGCTGGTTGTTTAAGAAAGCTGAGAGTTAGGCTTAACTTACCTTCGAGTCTTAGTACCTATTTACTTTAAGGCAAGTAGTTCTGTTTTTGTCAATTATTTACTGAAACGTGAAAGTTTTCAGACACTGCCCTACTTCTGACATTTTTTCCTTTTTCCTCTTTCAATTGCATCTTGATGTTGACGGCCACTCAATATTAGCATCAGCTGAAGAGGGCACATACTAAGGTCAAGGCTATACACAAACTAAACTCCTGTTGAGATATTTTCAGAATTGTTCATTCACCCAGAGTTCTGATCAGTACAATCAGCAAAAACTGCAGTTCTTTCTCCGTTACACGCTGGGACAACTTGAAGTCATGCAATTATTTTTTTGTGTTTTCTTAGGAATTGCTTACTAACCAAGTCATGCTAAAGCTGGATGGTTTATTTGAACTCCTTTTCACTAATGCCATCTTGGTTAATCTAGTAGATGCTGATATTTGATTGAAATACAGATTTTCAAGGACCTGGGAAATAACAATTAGTGGCATGCAGGACCAAATCTAAAATTTGTGAAAATCAGAGATTTCTGGTTATCAAGACAACTTATAAGTACATGAAAAGAACCACCTGATTTAATAGCATAACTCTCCCTTGGGTCATAAACTGTTACTATAATAACTGCTTTAAACTGCTTTAGTTGCCCTTAATTTCTAGTGTAAAATGCATATGAACTGCACCATTACTACTGAAGACTATGAAAATAAACAATTTCACTTTTAATTTTCAGAAGTATCTTTTTCTAAGGCATCGCTGTTTATGAAAGTACACACTAGACACTGAGAGTAGTTTTATTGTTAGAACTAGTGGAATACTTTGATATGATATGCATTGTTTACTAGTTAATGATTTAAGAGAGATGGCTGGAGATTTTGGCATGTGTGAGAGAGTAGATAACAAAAAAAGGTGGTGATATGCTCAAAAGCAACATTTCAGGTAGATCATAGCTCAGGGAGCCCACAGATCCAATGCTAATTTATTAATATTTTTGACATGGTGATGCCATGTTGATGATTTTGCTTTTATATATATATCCCCTTTATATACTCTTTTATATAGCTTTTATGTATTCTTAAGGGCCTTTTAGCCCACATACTTCTAATTCTTCAGGTTTGATAACTGGCATAGGCCCAATATTCCATTAAGCCAGGAGACCAAACATCTCAGAAGCCTCAGACACCAAGGTCTTCCCTGGAACACATTTTGTAAACTAAGATAGGCCTGTCCAGGGGGAGAAAGTTCCTTGAGGAGGGGGGTTTGCTCAGCCTCTCACTGGAGAATCTTTGATAGATATGCTAATTGGTCAGGCCTATAATGTTATACCCAAAATATTGTGGGTGGGCATTTTTGGGTGTGTGCTCACAGGGGTGCATTTCGCTGTGCATTTGGATGTGCATTCCAGCATGTTCCACCTGGACAGGGTGCACCAAGGATCCTTAAAATAAATACAGAGGTAAAACCCCTTTTACCTTCTAACTGTGTTTGGTTCTTGATTTTAAGACCAAGGATAGGCATCATGGCAACTCAGGAGTAATGTCAAATGTCATCTGGCCTATTTCTGACTAAAGAGATTATCAGCATTTTGAAAGCTTGGAAAAGCTACCCTTCTCTAATTATTAGAGAGATATTGTGCATTTTTACAGAATCCCAGAATGGGTCAGGTTTGAAGGGACCACAGTGGATCATCAGGTCCCCTCTCCCTGCTCAAGCAGGGTCATCCCAGAGCACATGGCACAGGATTGTGTCCAGATGGTTATAGAATATTTCTAGTGAGCGAGACTCCACACTTTCTGGGTGATCTGTTCCAGTGCTCTGTCACTGCTCCGGAAAGAAGTTCTTCTTCATGTTCAGGTGGAACTTCCTATGCATCCATTATTGCCTGTTGCCTTTTGTCCTACTGCTGGGCACCACTGAGTGGGGCCTGGTCCATTCTCTTGCCATTTGCTTTTCATTTTTTCACAGTGAAGCTGCTTGTATCCCACTAGCCATGAAAACAGGACTTGAACTGGTTTAACTGATCCATGATGGGTAGTCCTTAGAGTAATTGGACATTACTGTTCATGGTTGTTGCTATTGCTAGTAGATTGTATTGGAGCTCAGAAGCTTGACCGGATGTTTTCCCACTCTAACTCTCCCATATGGAAAAGACTTCTGCTTTTGCTATGCTCACCTATATCAAGTGGTCTTTCTGAAATCCTTGGGACTACTGGTCCTTCAAGCAGATGATGATGCTTTGTTTTGCTATTTTAATGTGTTGTGGACCATACAAACTCTGTTGCATTGGTTGTATTATATGGTGGGCTTCAGACACAAGAACGAAGAATTATGTGATGTCACATTGCCAAAAACTCTGCAATACAAAGAACTTTATCAAGGAAACATTACTCCTGTAAAGTTTATATCTAGCTCATTTCTTACACTATGTTGCATATAGCAATGGCTGATCTATAAGCCCAGTCAGAAAATTCCCTGTCACACCAGTCCCATGAGACACATGGCCAGAGATGTTTGATTTCTGCTGAGATGTTCAAGTAAGAAAGATTTGTGACACAGCTGTGAGTCCATTTTTTTTATCCGGTTGACTTATTTCCACACGTGTGATGTGTTGATGGAAGGTGAATGCTCAGTAAATTAAAGTAGAAAAGGATTGTGAGTGGGTCCATTGCTCATGGACTTATCTTCACCATCTGATCTAAGAGATGTCAAGAGATCCAGAAGCTTCAACCCTGAGATGCTTATTCTATATAACTATTTATACAGGCCCTAAATTCTGACTGGTTGAAAATTATATTTTGTTCTTGGGTTTTCTAAGAATCCTAAATTATAAATGTTACTTCTGTGATCTCTCTGGAAGATCTCTCTGGAATATACTCAGACTGATGTATTGCAGGGAATTTAATACCAGAACTTGAGACTGGCCATTATCCAGAAAGGATTGTAATGATCTTCACACACTTAAGAGCTTTATCCAGAAACTTATGCTGTCAAAATATTTATGCCAGCATGAGCAAATACATGTTCATCATTGTTGTACACTTCCAACTAAAATTGTTTCTTTCACAGTGCATGTTGTGGTTTAAGCTGGCAAAGTGCCAAGCCCCACGAAATCTGTATTTTTCATAAGGGGAAATAAAGTTATATTAAGAAAAACTGGAAACTGCAAGGCGTAACAGGCACACGCTTGATTACAATATAAAGAAAGTTTATTACTGACAGAATTAAAGGTAAAAAAGAAATATTAAGAAATTAAAGCTAAAGCACACTCCCCTCTCCTTCTAGCACCTCCTCCTTCCCATGGAAACTGCACAAGGGAAAAAACAAAACGTGGGATTTGGTCAGTGTTGCAGCTCTTAAAAGTCTCTCCAATATTTAAGGAGAAAGAGTTTCTTCTGCTTTAATGTGGTTTCCAAACTGCCACCAGCAACAGACCCACCCGAAATCTGCTGCAGTGAAAAAACATCTCTCCCATGAAAATCCCACAGTTTATTCATACTGCAGTCATGGGCCCGTAGACATAGGGTTTTAATCTTTTAAGGATGAATTATTCTGACCTGAAAACAAAGGCTCTCTTCTTCACAATCTCTAAAAGCCTTTCACCACTTTTATATGGCCTGGCATAGGCACTTCTCATACCTTCACAAGCCGCACGTGAATTCTTCATCTCCCTATGTACTTCAAATGGATTAAAAAACAGACATACAGTTTGTGATATTACAGTTTTTACCATGGCCTGCAAAAAGCATTTTTAAGCTATGAGCAAAAAACACGTCTCCGCCTCTTTTCCCCGCCACCATTTTTAGCTTCGTCCCATGTGACCTACTTTCTCTTTCTTTCCTGACCTTGGAGCCGCCATTTTGAGGAGTTGATTTTGTTCAGGCTTCACGTTGGAGAAAGCCTCGCTCCCTTTATGCCGCTGGCTGCATGGTGTCTTCTTCAGTTCAGCGCGAGCTGTGCTGGCTGCAAAGAGACGCCCCCGGCTCCCACTGGCTCCAGCACAGGGGTTGCGGCGGCTCCAGATGAAATCCCAGCCATGGGACCGTGGGGGAAGGGAGTCCCGCTGGTCCCCAGAAGCACCACGTGCTCCTGGCTGGGCAGCAGCTCACGGCTGGTTTCCAGCTGCCTACAGCTCCAGGACGGTTCCCCCCAGCATCTCGGGCCCATACCGCCACACAAGGGAAGGGGGGGAAAGGGCCCAGCTCAGGCCCGGAGGCATCCCCTCACCTCCTGGCAGGTGAGTCGGAACAAAAGGAAATTCCCGCCCTTCTCTGCGGTTCAAATATGTAAATTGCAAGAAGTGTTACTGGTCTAAAAGTCTGTCCGTCAACTATGTTCCAACCCACTACAGTGCAAAATCATGAAAAGATAGTAAGGAAAGTCCAGTAAAAATCACATTCAGAGGCATTCATATACTACAAATGATAATGTTTTATCAATGGTGATTGCCCCATACAAAAAACTATATTAAACTTAATGGTCTGAATCCTCAGACCATAACGTGTCTGAGCTCCACTGAAGTTAATGCACACAGAGAGCTTTATATGAGATGAAGATCCATCCCTGACTTTTACGTAGTTCAACATAATCACTCTATTTTGGCTCTTAAATTTCCCTTCAGTGAAAGAGCGTAATGGGGCCCCATTTACCACAAAGCATTGCTTTTCAAGTCAAATGTTTTGATTTCACTGAAAATCAAAATACTAAAATAACAATAAGATCATTGATTTTCTAGAATCAAGACTTTTCTTTTGTTTCCTTTTCCCTTTGTTTTAGAAACCTGCTTATAGGTGGCTCTTTCGTCTTAGGATAAACAGTCACATGGCATTAAGGGTAGATGAAGGGAAGCCTCAAAAGACAAGGCTTCATTGCTCTATTCTGAGATATGGGCTGAATGTCAAAGTAAGACTCTCATCAGTTTGTAAGGGAGCGGATTACAATCTCAGGAAAATAGATTAAGTTTCTCTCTGTCCAGGCATATAAAATTAAACTGAACTGAGCATGTGAAATTGTGCAACAGCTGTTTATTAGCAGGAAAATTGAATAAAAGATGCAGATTTATTTCACCTTAACTTTGATACTCATGCTATGTTTTACAGTCATTTTGTTGCAATAGTGCACATTATTTTAATACTGTTGGAAATTTTGGCCCACTGAATTAGCTCCTAATACATTTACAATAGATGAAGAAGTGGCAGGAGTCTCCTTTGCCTTCCTGAACCTAAACTGCCTATCTCTTTCATTTTATTTTAAGTTTTTTAATGCTCATATTATCAGTATGTTGAGTTGTAGCCAGAAAGTTCTGCTCTTTATTGCTTGATTAAAACTGATTTTTGTTTAGCAGGTCTGTTCTGTAGTACCTTTGCTGCTTCATTGTTTTAAAGCACAGGGCATGCTTTCTTGTTTTACAGTATGAAGAAATGTGCGTAGATTCCTTTTTCTATTAAATTTCTTCACTTAATGGGATTGGATTTTATTGTTTCTGGTTTGTTCATGTTGACCTTTTCTACATTTAACTGATTTTAGAACTGAAATTTTAAAGAGCCGAAGGTTTCCTGTGCTAGATAATTGTATTGAAAATTGATCACAGGCTTTGTAGTAGAAGGGCTGCAACTTACTGGAGTAAGAAACCAGCAGTTATGAGTTGACTTCTGGGTCCATCTGTTGCTCTGTCTTCCCTCTAGGAGTAATATATACTTGTTTTTTGAGCAAACAGGAACTTGACCATTGCTCTGGGGTCCAGCCCTGGGTGAGGTGTTGCTGAATTTCTCCCCTCTTCACTTCTGTTCTCACTTTGAGCTCAAAAGATTTTTGTTATCATCCAGAGTATGTCTCCTCTTTATCTTAACCAATTAAAACTAATTTCTTTGAAATTCGGGTTACTGCGGGTGTGTGGAAGCAATGTATGGCAAAGACTTTTTTTTCCCCTTTTCTTGGTACATTTTTTATTACTATTTTTAGGATAAGAAAGGAATTGTATTTTGCAGGAAGTCATGACCTATTCCTGCAAGAACTTCCATTTGAATTTTGATATAATGCAATAGTGATAGTAACTAAAAATAGAACAGAAGAAGAGGCAGAAGTGAGGGTGAGAGGGATAGTAATTTATTAGTCCATTTCAGCCTACTTGCAACACATCTTATGATGCTGAAAAGGAATTTTGAATGAGCCAAAAGAAGGGGTCATCACTGCACCCTGCAACACTTCAAACTAGGTTAGGAATTTCCACAACCACTGACTGCTGGATAGGTTAAAACACACAGAAAAATTGTCATTGTATTAAAATATTGAAACAAAGTGATTTAGTGAATATCATTTGTAAAAACTGCATTAAAACATATACTTACCAGATAACTTCTCCCCACAAGAATCATAAAAAGCACTGGCTAACTTTTACTCTCCTAAGATTTAGAGCATGATGTAAGTACTCTGTTAAATATGTTAAGTGGTTTGTTTAACTAGAAAAGCTATTGTGGGAATTATGTAATTCAGACTCACAGGGAGTGCTCCTTTGATAAGGGCACTGGATAGCAGAGCTCATGTTGTTTGATTACCTGCATGATTTATAGATGCATTTTGATGAACATAGATTGTGTCTCTCCATACTTGTAAATGCTTCTGAGATTTTTTTTTTTTGTAGTACACACTTTACAGGAGACCTGTGTGATAACATAAAACCCCTTGTTTCTTTGCAAGTGCCTGATCCTTGTCCTTGGAACTGCTGAATGTTGTTAACTTGTTTTTGCTAAATCATACTTGATGAAATAGCAGAGAACAAAAAAGAGAACAAAAACAGGGAAGAAGGAACCAAACAAACAGTTTTACCAAAATTATTTTTGGCATTCTCTGTTGAACTAAAGATTCTGTAGCAAATACTGTCTTGCTAGACAGGACAATCTGTATTACGTTAATTCTTTAGACAGGTCTTTTTTGTGAAATTCACATAAATATGAAGGAAAATACCAAAGCTTCAAACCAGAGTAAATGTTCTTTGAGACAAGCATGCAGTTATTCAGCTTGGGCTATAGTGGGCTTTTATACCTTTTGTAAAAAATTTCTTTTTATTTAGACACTAAGAGCAGAGCAGATGCTTCAACTTCTTTTCTTCAGGAAAATAAGTGAAATTACTTGGACTTCATGAGAAAATGCAAGTACGTGGAATAAGAAATATCCATTGAAATTATTAAGGTTGGTTAAATTACAAGAATCAGCATCTAATAGCAGAATAATTTAGATGAATTTAACAATTAGGAATCTCTCTGGTTCTCTGACTCTGAGACACACATTAACTATATAAATACATGAAGGATTCATGCATTGCAGAGCCATAAGATAATGAAATATAAGTTTCTTTCAACAGTAATCTGCCTTCAAAAATAATTTAAAAAATAAGGAACATTTTTGATGTATAGCATTATAGGTAGTACATGGAAAATAAATCCACATTAGAGTAACACCAATACATTGTATATTAAATAACTTATTACTTAGGAAATGCTGGAATCAAAGTAGAGGTTGTCTTCATTTTTCTCCGTTTTGCTTATGCATTCCAATCCCATTCTAATTTTGTTGTTTTCCCTGTTGTCTGTAGCACAGGGTTTATGCAGAATTCACAATGCTGCCCTAATGAGCATGGCTATGTAGCATTTGGCTCAACAACCTCTCCCTCCACAGAGGCCAAACTGATTTTCCTCATGGATTTTTCTTTGGGACTTAACCATATTCACAGATGAATGGTTCATAAAAGTAATGTCAGTGTTCTGACACCACTATGACAAAAGGCTTTTTTTTATCTTTTCTAAACAGATGGGGACTGATAGGCAGAGAGGTTATTGTCTGAAGAACTATTACTTTTATGTTGTGCAACTTGCAGCACTTGAGATTTTTCCTGTCTGTCTAGAACATTGGATAGGATTCACATATTTCTGCATGGTTCACATTGACTTAATGTGCAGCCATCAGTTTACAGCAACTCTTCAACTTAGGCTGCAGATGTCTTAAGTCAAACACACAGCAAATAAGGAACATATAATCAGATTGATCTTCACTAGCAGTGCTCAGTATGTTTGCTGCTTCCTCCCATGAATGTACTTGGAGACCTTGTTTCATTCCATGTCTCATCCTTAGACCTGATCCCTTCTGTATGATCAGGTTATTTTCATGGGACTCAGTGGAAAAATTTCCCCAAATATATGGTTTTAATGTACAAAAGAGGCTGAATTAAGTTTACAAATAAAGTCATAATTCTGGCTTTTCCAACATGTGAATAATTCCATTTTACCTGTTTTAGAATATTCTTTAAATACAAATCTTATGAATGTATACATGCATGTGTGAAATTTCCTCACTTTTGCTTTCTGCTTTTTCTTATTTTATTTTATTTTATTTTATTTTATTTTATTTTATTTTATTTTATTTTATTTTATTTTATTTTATTTTATTTTATTTTATTTTATTTTATTTTTAAAAATAAACTTAATTATGGTAACATTCATATGAATCATCAGCACTGCTGAATCCTTTTATTCCCCATATAAATTTATGTCACCTGAGATAACACAGTAGCTGATAAAGTTGGTTGTAATTCTTTCTGGTCCTTCATGAGAGGATGAAACTTTTGGAAAATAAAGTAAGAAAAGAAAAAAGTAAGACTGAATTCTGGTCCTGGTTGTGGAGCAAGCACATACTTACTTTTCAATAAGGAAATTACAACATATTTTCCTTGGCCTTATTCTCTAAAATGACTAAAATTCTTCACAAAATACAATAAAAACAAGCCTAATATCTACAGCACCACTACTCTAGGCTAAAAACTGGGGGTATCCTGGAATCATACCATCAATAGTGTGGCCAGCAGGACCACAACAGTGATTGTCCCACTCTGCTGGGTAGTGATGAGGCCACACCTCAAGTCCTGTGTTCAGTTTTGGGCCCTCACTGCAAGAAAGACATTGAGGTGCTGGAGCATGTCCAAAAAACGGAACAGAGCTGGGGAAGGGTCTGGAGCACAAGTCTGATGAGGGGCAGCTGAGTGAACTGGAGGTGTTTATCCTGGAGAACAGGAGGCTCAGGAGGGAACATATCACTCTACAGTTTCCTGAAATGAGGGTGGAGCCAGGTGGGGTCAGGTCCTTTTCCCAGGTAACAAGTGACAGGATAAGAAGAAGTGACTTCAGGTTGTCCCAGGGGTGGTTTAGATTGGATATCAGGAAACATTTCTCCACCAAAAGGGTCTTCAAGCATTGGAACAGGCTGCATAGGAAAATGATGGAATTGCCATCACTAGAAATGTTAAAAAAAATGTGTATATGGCACTTAGGGACACAGTTTACTGGTCCCTAAGTAAGAACATGACAATGCTGGGTTAATGGTTGGACTAGATGATCTTAGATATCTTGTCCAACCTGAACGATTCTATGGTTCTGTGATTCTAATAGAGATAATTCATATAGAAAGTTTTATCCTGACACTTCAATGAAGTTGAGAGTGATGGAAAGGTGGATCTAGTATTGAAAAACATTGGTCTGCTTTAAAAATGAGAAATGTTTTCACTTCCATTGGATAGCAAATATAGAAAATAGTTGGATAAAATGAACTATCAAGCTAATATACATCTATGTGGGTCTCTTTCATTAACAAATACTACAAATACAGAAAATAGTCCTCAGCTCATTCTTTCTACTACAAGACTAACTCAGCTATTCTCTGTGATAAACTAAGATGGCTCTTGGTCATGAGATTTGAATTCTCCTAGAGCACCTGTATGGGGAATAAAAGCAATGCAGCATTCAGAAGTTGTACCAAGATTTTTAACAAAGAAAGCAAACTTTAGCTAATAGCATACAAAAATTTAATGGGAGGTTTATTCTAGGAGAAAACTGAGAAATATTCAAACTGTGTTGTTTTCTTTTAGCCAGCAAACTTGATTTTACTGTCAGTGTGTCTTAAAAATGGATGATTCTTCCTAAACTCCTTCAAAAATGTTATATGAAAAATGGCAAAGCTTAAGAAGGTATGTTAACAGCAGATTACTCTGAAGTGAATACGCACAACAATTTGTTAAATGAGGTCTCAGTCTAGGTAGCTGAGTTTTAGAAAAAGACATAAATTTACTAATAAAATTTCCTGGTGAAAAAGTTTTCAAAGCCAGTATAGCAATAACAAAAGCCACGCCCTGTTTCCATAGTAATAATAGGATCCAGGATATTCTATTCTTCACTCAATTGTTTATCTTTCTCAAATTTCAAACTGATAGTATATTGCTGAGAGGCAATAATTTGATATCTTAAAAACATATTTATTGACGATAGCAGGTCAGTTGTGGCGTACAAATTTTGTCTATATAGCAATAATAGTGCACTCCCATCTGCCTTTCAACAGGGGAGTGCACTGGACATTCTATCAAAACTGGCATTTTAAAAGCTTATAAGATCGCTTCACTAAAAATTGCCCCATTCAAGTCACAAAATAAGAGGCTACAAAAATATAATAATAGTAATAAAGAATTATTCACCTTGTTATCATCAGAGGAAGTCAGTTAACAGTTGGACCAAAGGAGTATTGAAGTAATTAAATTTGAGGTTGTGTGACATTGCTGTCATTTCAGCAAGATCCTCCTACACATTCCTGTGACTGATTTATTCAGACAGTAGAAGTTAAATGAGCGTAGACTTTCTGTTAATGTATTAAATTATTTTCTATCTGAGCTACTCTCAGATGACTTTACAGTGATTTCTTGGCAATAGGTCATATTTTTAATATTTCCATTAGAAATTACAATTGAAATTTACTTTAAACACATATAAATATCTAGCGGCACAAATTTTTCTAGTATTCTTTACTCTCCTCTGAAAAGTTTAGTAGCTGAAGCACCAGCTCTTGAGGAAAGCAAAAATTAAAAAAAAAAGAAAACGAGGAATTACTTTACTAAGTTTCTGTTCCATCAGACTTTTATTGCAAACAATAGTTTTCTTGAGCCTCACAGGAGAGTGTTACAAAGAGAGGAAAAGAAAAAATTGTGGTGCTTATCACAGCTTCTCCAAACCAATCTCTAACACATTATAAGAAGTAGAAGATGTTAACACCTTAAAAAATATTACACAGTTACACTGTTCTTTGAACATCCTATTTAGTGACCTTTTGAGAAATACACTGGACATTCTTGGGTGATGGTGACTAGGCTCCCTGCTCTTCCCTGTGAAAGGCAAGTTGAGCTCCCAGGTTCCTCAGTTCCCAACCATTTCTTGTCTGGAAGCAAGATTAAATTTCCAGTGAAACAGTCACTGATCTTTGTCATCCACTTACATATCCCTGGGAAATCAAAACTGTCAGCTCCAACTGTTCATGGATGCACAATGCACTTAAAGCCCCGAGAAGATTCTCCCTGAGTGCACAGCCTATGCCTACAAATTCTTGCTGTTTGTTTGAAACAAGGGGCAATAGCACAGAACTGCTGGAAGGACAAATTGGTAGCAAAGATAACAGTGGACTCAAGAGAGATGAACATCCATTTGAAAACATGAAGAAAAATGTCTAGGAGTTTTTGGCCATTTTAAGCCAGTTTCTCCTTTCAGGTTCATCAGTATGAAACCATAGTGACTTCACTGGAGCCTAATACAAAAGTACAGTTCTCTCCGATTATTATGAACATAGAAGTCACAGATGATAGGTGTAGTAAATACCTCAAGATGTCATGATGACCATTACCCACACAAAATTGGGATATGTTACATCAAATCAGGGGCACTTTTTTTTTTTTTCGTTGCAAGGCTTGAAATTGCATATATTTCCTTGGCATTGATTTCCAGTCGTTCTGTGCCTTGTTGATCCTAATCTCAATTTCCCTGCCTCCCTTTCAGCTGCCTATTCTCCATTCTTCCCACAAATGACAAGAAAAAGGGTTTATTCTCTTCTTCTTTATAACTAAACAGTTGACATGTTTAGTTATAAAGAAGAAGTGTTCAGTGTCTCTTTCCTCAATGTTTTTGATGTGCCTTCATCAGTCAGATTTTCCAGACCTCTGCTATTTCTCAGTATTCATCTTTGGGCTCTCTACAGTTGATCCATATCTTCCTAAAAAGCAATGTCTAAACCCAGACTTCTTCAAGAAACAGCAGATTAAAAGAAGTTTGCCAAACCAGGGAAAGCTCAGGAGGAGCTGAGGAAGATGCCAGGACCCTGGAGCTCATGTGACAGTGTCTGACAAGACCTGGATGGCCATGGAAATGTGGTGGAGTGACTTGCACAACTGGAGTGCTGCACTGAATGGTTATAAACCTTTCAGAAGGGATAAAGGTATTTGCCAACCTAAATGAATCTGTGATTCTGTAGTTCTGTGATTCTATTTATCCTTCAAAGTATTCTGAATTGCATTCAACACTTTTCAGGCTGGAGCTCCAACTGAAACAATCTGAATTATTATCCTGAGCTCCTGTGTAGATGCATTACTGTATCTTGGAGTAGTTTGTAAATTCAGTAAGCTTATTCTCTACTTTTCATTCAGAATTGAAAATCTGAATCTTACCAAAAACTGAATAGATCATTGTGAAATCCTATTCTTCTCCTTAATCCTATATTTTCGAATAATTTTAAAATGAAAATAAGCATATTTCTAAATAGTTCCAATAAGCAATTTACAATTAATTTATCAAAGCAGTATTTGATAGAAAAATTGCTTTTTCTATATTATGTAGCTGCCTACAAATATTTTGGTATTGAGCCAAATTTCTCTTGCCGTGTAGCTCATCAGGTGTCCCTGCCCATAGGAGGGTGATTGGAACCAGGTGATCTTAAAGGTCCCTTCCAACTCAAACCATTCTATAAATAAGCTTACTGGATGTGAATCATAAAGCCCAACAAGTTCCCTAGTGACAAATACATTTACATATTTTACACATATTTTTGTGTGTTTAAAATAACACTTTGCCTTCACGTATTACTTTCACTACTGCCTCAGCCACCTCATAAAACAATATAAGCACGTCTCCGCAAGTGAGAAAGCTGAAGGACCCAAGAGATTTGTCTCAGCTGATAGGTGAAACAAGGATATTTCCTCTGTTTCCTGAAATGAAGTTTCAACCAGTATCTGTGCATAATGAACACAGTAAGAATTTCTGGGTATGCTTTTCCACAGTACTGTAATTTCTATTGACAAAAAAGATTCAAAGTTTAATTAACTTACCATTCAAAATTTTCTTATATTTTCTTTAGAATTAAAAAAAACCAAAAATAAACACTTCCCAAAGACTCTCCCTGCTCTTTTTTTGGATAAAATATTGTTAGCAAGCAGTTTTAAGTGTCCTTGAGAACCCCAAATATCTTGGCTAGTTTTTGGTGCTTCTCTGATTTGTATAATATGAACATATACTTTTTTATTTTACATGCTCATCTCTAACTATACCATATGGTCATTAAAGCAAGCCATACATGATTAGGACCCTGTTATCTCCATTTTCTCTTTTTGCTTTAGCTGTAGATATAGATTTATGCTTACTTTTGTACATTCTGTATGAATATTTTGATGAGCCATGTAACTGTAGTTGTGTCAGTATTGCATTTCCTTAAGGGTTTATGCTCTGAAAAATTTGCATGCTAAATATGCCAGCGAGGCTATTGGGACAGAAAAAATAAAGTGAAGAAAATACTGGGTAGCATGATATGTTGCACTGGCTGGACTGAATACAGTTTCTTTGTCTGGCATATACTACCACTGACTGAAACAAAGGAGTTTTCCTATTATCCTAAATTGAAAGCAAGTCAGAAAGGAAAGAGCAATTTTTTCCTCTCTCAAAAGGGGAAGCACAGCTTGCTTCTTGCTTCCTTTTGTAACAGAACTGTTTCCCTGGAGGCCTGTGTTTATTGAAACATGATGCTAACATAGTACTTTTGTCCTCTGGGACTATGCATGAAACCAAAACACTACTCTTCAACCATGCCCTTGTGACCAGCACACTGACATTTTTGTCTTTGGTTTTGCTTATATCAGTCACATTTCTCTGGGTGCCACCACAGCCATTTCTCCCCTTGAAAACTAGACTGGAGAATGTTTCTTTCACATGTGTTCTGCAATTGTAACTGTGAGGTGAGGAGAGGAGAGAATACAGCTTTTGTTCAAAATGAAACTATGAAGCTGAAACAACAACTGAATGGATGATCTCAGTTTCTCAATTAACATATTTCTCTTGGCTTTATTTGTGCTGAAGACTTTCTAGTTACTGTGATAACACGCCATAGACACATTGATGGTTTGGCTGAAGGAGAAAGGAATTATATGATACAACTTACAAGTTGGGCATGTTTAATAGAACAAATGAACTGGTCTTTCTGTGAAATTGCATGGATGACATAAACTCTGTATCCTGCTCTACTTCTCAGATTAAAGACAAATTTGATGAAATGGTTTGTGCTGGAACTGAGGAAATTCTTACATCACCTAAATTAAAAAGCATTTAGAAATAAATTTCTGATTATTACGTAAATATTCACAAGATTTAATTTCTCTTTTTTTTCTGCCAACCCAGGAGCAGGACAGGGAAAAAAAGCTGCTTGTAAAGCTGAATGTCCTTTGGAAGCCCTAGATAAAGAGATCTGATCCCAGAACTGCAAAAATCTTAAGGATTAAAATTTACTACTATGTTACGTGTAATCCAGGAGCTTTAAAGTAGCAATTTTAATGCTGGAAATTACACCTCAGAAGGTTATGGTGTAGCCCTCCTAATCTCTACCTGCACTCCAAGGCATTTAATTTAGGTCAGTTTTGCCTCAATTAGTTTATTTTTATATGCAGAAAGAGAAGAAGAATACTCCGACTCAAAAGACAGAGGAGGGCCTGTCTTGGGTTCTGGAAGACATTTTGAAAACTTAATTGGTTTACTTTAAAATAATACCACTGGGGTTTTTACTCTGTCCCTTATACGCTCCTAAAGTCTCTGCTCCCTATACAGAGCAAATGAATACAGAACAGGATTCATTTTCTTTATTTAGCTACAGCAGTAAGTTCCAAGAGATTTTGGCACCACCTACAGCTCCCTTTGACAGCAGTTAAGAAAGCAGGTGCTTACCATTTCTCAAATCTTGGTGCTTTAGAATACAAAGTAAGCCCAAATTGGCTAGTATTAATACAGGACAAAAATAGGACATATTGTGGTTTTCTGTACGTCTAACATCCTTTGTTGCTGACAATACTTCTGGTGTCCTGTACATGGAAGAAGGATTTGAGTTTGTACATGAAAAGACTTTAAAGTACACTAACTGTTCTTTTTCCTCTGCAAACGGCATAGTAGTTTTCTTTGGCATGTTTCTCCTTGCTTATTTTTGCTTGTCCCTGGAGCTGGAATGTTTGGATAGCTAGCCAGCCCTCTGGGCAAAGCTCACTGCTTTCCAAAGAGGAATCTGCCTTAGCACACACCAACTTTTTCCCAATTCCTGCTTTCACATGAATAATAACTACTAGGCATTTGTGACTCTTTTCTGTTCCTCTGAAGCCTACTCAGTGCCAAGGTCCTTGATGTGCTGTTGCTGGAATAAGCCCGAGCTGCAGTGTGTTGCAGGGCTCACCAGCTGGTGTCTGATAAGCCTGGCCCAGCATCACTGTAGCCTAAGCTGCCTCCTGCCTAAGCTGTTTTCTGCCACCATGGAATATAAAGCGTATCTGCTGTCCAGCATAAATGGCTATAAAGGAGTTGAGATCTTGTCAAGAAGTTGGGCAGATGTGGTATTTTATGCTTCGTGTAATGTTTTAATGGAACCCATATGACTTCTCTCATGGTTATTTTTGATTGGTGGCTTATAGGTTTATATTATTTGGTAAATTGTAATTATCAAGCTTTCATCTGCATGTCCCTGGAACTTTTTAAGACTCCTTCTGCCATCCGTAAAGTGAAGAAAGAAGACATATTTATTCAACTGCCAACAGCATTTCATTTATTGGTGACGAGTCGTTATTAGAAGGCTGAAATATTTTGTGAATAAAGGCCTGATCTGAAACTCTGAAAAATACATTGCATCACCCAGGTCAGTCACAGACTTGCTTTGTAACCCAGGGCTTCACATTTACTCTTTGGTGTCTCTGAAAAATTGAAACAGTGCTTCCTTTCCTCAAGCTGGTGTTAAGAGGATGTACAACTATATTTATGCGGATTGAGAAAGCATGACAAAAGGGAAGAGATGGAAGAAGAGAAAGGAAGAAAGGACATCTATTCATGGCTCCATAGGATGCTGGTATGGTGTGTTTCCTTTTATGCAGAAGTAATTTTTAAACAAATATGTTTCTTGTTCTTTGCAGTGTACAGTTGTATCCTTCCTACAAAACAAAGATTTAATAAGATTTTCTTTCTTGATGGTGGACACAAAAGACTGATGCTGAAGATGGTGGCAAGCATCAGCACTTTATTGCAAAAATCCATCCTTTTTAAGCACTTAACTTGGTATGTGTTTACACAGTTTTAAAGCATAACAAGCATAATTCAACCAACCACCATACACCACAATGTGAACACATGATGGTCACACAGCATGTTTTTCTACCCCTAATTCAGCTGTGTCTCTTTCCTACAGTCCTTCTCTATTTAGCCAAAGTAACAGGCCTGAGCCATGATTTTACAAAGGCAACAAGGCCTTCATTTTATGAGGCTTTACCTATTTGCAACACTTTCTTCCTAATAGTGGTTGAAATGTTTTCAGAATTACCTACATTTTTTGTGCCGATTGAATATTTAATCCCCACACCCACTCAAGTAATTAAAAAATGCTTGCAAGTGAGACTAACAGTTCTTTAAAAGCATCAGCTATATATATCAATATACATATTACTAGTCTTGATTAGGGTTTTTTTTTCTATAAGTGAGGTAATCACGCCTTGGCTTATTACACTTTTACCATACAAAAGTTGAGTTTGACTGTCAGAGTGGTTATTCTTCTACAGCAAACAACCTTCAAGTGTATGTATACATCTGAGGGTGAGCTCCAAATCTGAATGATTAATGACAAATCTGCTTCTAGCCTGCAGATTTCAGATTTGTAGTCTCAGGGATATGGGGTGCCTTCTTGTGCAACACGTGCTGGAGCACTCACAGGATTTCTTCTAGGATCATGTCCTGGTACCAGCAGCTGGGGAAAAGACTGAACAAAAGGTCAAGATTTAGCTCTGCAAATGTCCTCAAAATTTTGTAAATCTTACTCCAGTGAGAAATGTTGGTAAATAAAATAAATCTAGCCATAAATATTCTAAAAAAATTTAGCTGTTCTGACTGTGGCAAGACATACCCCCTACCACAGAAGAGCTTATCTGCTCTGTCCATCAGCAGGTGCGATAGCTCCAGACATTCTCCCCACTACATGAATTGATGAGATAACCCAGGACAGCTTGTTTGTCTAGTAAGTTGTCACTGGTTAGTTAGTTATTTCTCTCTCATGTGCCAGGGGTAGAATTCCCAATGAACAACTGTGTGTGAGAACAAATGTGGGGAGATAAACTGGAATTCCTGACTGAGAGACACTACTTTAAAAACTATAAGAGCTACACAAACTTTCACAGAGGCAGAGGCTTCCTACACACACCCTGGAAATATGTAGGACTTCTCCCACGGAGTTTGGATACTTTCCCTGAGAACTGAGTGAACTTATCAATGTGGTGGTAAGTTACACTGCATCCTAATCTATACTATTTCTTTGCTAGCTGTAATATAGGTACCTTTTTCGTGCACTGTATTTTATCTACTAGTACTTTTTGTTTTATCCTGTGCAGTAAGTAGCCTGTTTAAAGTCTTACATCTGTTGATTTTGTGTCTATTCAGTAAATCATTTTGCAATAGACCTAATTGGTCATTATTAAGAACTTGCGAATGAGAGCGATCTGGGATGCAGGCTGCCTCAAACAGAGCTACTGCCAGAAATCTGAGTCAAAGGCAGGACTTGTCCAAGCTGACCTCTCATTTGTAACACTGACAAAATGCATTTTTCTGACATTGCCCTAAGTATCTGCAGTCAGCTCAGACTGGTTTATCTTTGTGTAAGTTCCGTACAGTCCTTCATGGAATAAGAATGAGCATTTGTGCAAGGGCTGTAATATCCCATTTGCTCTCTGTATTTCTCCAGCTGCAGGAATTGCAAGCCTACACCTTCTGGCAAAGCTCCAACCCAGTACTGAGCTATTGTGCTATTCCCAGTATATCCCCAAGCATTTGTGGTGCCTACAATGCAGACAAGGACATCTGGGGCACTCAAGGAGGTTCAAGAACATGAACACAGATAGGAATCTTCTCCTGTGTAATGGTGATGTACTTCCAAAATGTTTAAAGTCACAACCTTTTCAATGTGAATTCTTCTAGAAAGTATTTTCTTTCACAAATGAAATAGAATAAAATTATTGTACTGCCTGCCCTATTAACTGGAGGTTCCAGAGCTCACTCGGGGTTTCGGTCCAGGGGTGCAGGTTCAGGGGGTTCTCCTCAGGCAGGCAGCATCAGTTCCAGGAGGCCTCAGGGTGTGTCACAGCAGGTGGCTGGGGAGGAGGAAAGGCAAAGGTCAGGGATTCTGCCCTTCGCTTTCCCCTCCACATTTTGCACCAGTTTTGTCTTCCTTTTTGTGGGCCTCAAGGCGGGCCGCTCACGGCCCATGCCACACGTAGATTCAGGTGTTCAGGAGTGATTATGATAAGCAGACATAATGACCAAGCACTTTTGAAGCCTTTCAGGTGTTGAGCAGTCATAATGACGAAGCATTTTTGAAGCTTTTCTCTTATAATTAGGCTCTTACAACAGGGATACCAATAAGCCTCTAAAATCCTTCAAGCCAAAGACAAGATCCACTTTTCAACCATCACTATCACCACTGTGCAAAGTTCCAGTGCCCAAACACCATTATTCAAACAACAAACCCCAGAGCCTTCTGCTCTGATGCAAATTACCCTGTCCATTGAAAGCAGTCAAAATTAAATTATAAGGATCCAGAGAGAAAATAATAGATATGAAGAGCACATAAAGATCTCCAACTGGAAAGAATAGTAAACATGAAGTATAGATTGAAATAATATTAAATTGACCTGCCATGTAAAAAGTGTAAAAATGAATTGCAGCAGTTGCTGGTCCTATGTCTTCGGTACACAACCAAACTTCAAATGAGTATTGGTTTACTGTCTAAGCATTAATCAATTACCTAGGGATAGCGGATAACATTCAATAATACACAAGGTAGGAAAACAAAGTTTTATCTCCTGAACATTTAGTAAAGGGTATGTTATATGCCTTCATAAAAATAGGGTGCAAAGTAAAAAATGGTAAAAAATTATAGAGACAGAATTTTTGGTGGGGAGCAGATAAAATTATTTCACTTATATAGTCACAAACTTACATTTTTTTATGTCAACACTGTCTTTCTTTATTAATTTTTACTAAATATAGCTTCAAAATGAAAGTGGTTGTCCATAAGAATTTGATTTACCTGTTGAATTTCAGCTGAAACTTTTCTTCCAATAAATTTGCACTCAATAAAACAAAATATCTCTCATAATTTTCTATTAAAATGTGCATTTTAATAATGTCATTTTTAAAAGAGAAATTGTTTGGCCTAAAACTTCCTGGCCAACTCAGATAAAGCTCCTTGATTCAGTGCTACTGAACACTCAGTTTTAGCCAGAGTCAAGACCAAATTAAATCTCTTAACAAGAGGCTTGATCAGAATACCACAGCTTTTTAGCATTGGCTAGACTTACACTTTCTAAAAGGTCACACTTTTCCCATGATATCTATATGATATCTGCTTTAAATCTTGGTCAGTCTCAGAGGTAACCTACTGCAATCTTGCAGACATGTTGAAATTTATAAGGATTCATTCCTTTTTTTCTTTTTTGTTAGTCAAAACTATAGTAGAGTCTAATCATATTTAGGAAGAGCCGAGATTTTAGGTCATTGAAATGAAACAGACTTAGCCAGGTTGTTTCTTTGCATTGAGCTCTTGACAGAAACAAATTGACTTTGAACATAAGTATATCTTTTCCACTCTATTTTTAATCCAACCCCATGGACCTTGAGTGAGAATCTTGCCTTTATTCTCTCTTATTTTGGCAACAGAAAACATACAAGCAAAAGGAGTAAGCCCAGCTGAAACTGTTTGCTAGGGCACCTATGGCCAGATGGCTCATCACAAGACCTTAAAAATTCAAGTAGTCATATTTATGTGTACTTAATATTTATACAAGTAATCCTGTATCGCATAATGGAGAAAATGGTCAAAAAACTTTTGCATGGTACATATTTGAAATTTACTGTAGCTCAAACCCAGCACTCTACTTCTAGTTTTGTAAATAAATTGGATGAAGAATTGTGTATATAATTGTCTAGAGCTGTTTTAGAATTTGATATTTGAGATGGATTCAGTCTTTACACATAAAATACCACAGAGAAATCGGAATGAAACTCCGCACATTTATGCATATCTATTTACCTGGAGTGAACAGCACATTCTTGTGTCTCAAAACCCCTCGATAACCTTGATTATTGCTCTGCTAGGTCATTTGATATGGCTATAGACTGTTATTCCTTTTCCCATATCTTTCCATATGGGAAGATATATAGTATATATGGAACTGTGATTTCGTTTCCCCTACCTTTCAAGAAAGTTATTTAAAATTCATCTAGCTATTATTGTCTGCTGTTACAAAGGGTTAAAATGTCTGCAAAGAGTTGCAATATATATTTTTATTTTTCATTAATGTGCATTGAGGAGGTATTGAAAATTTCATGTGTAAAGGTTTACAAAGTGTTTAATTTGAGAAAAAAAATTTTTTTAGATCCTAATAGGAAATTTTGTCGATAGTGTAAGGGAGGAAGAAAAATCTTATTAAAAAAGCACAACTGAGGATGTTGTGAACAATCACAAATAACCTTTAGACGTGCTTATAACACTGCAGAATGAGCCAAAGCTTCACTAGGTAAAGATGAGAGCTAGAAAGTTTGAAATGAGACTTCAATTTGTTCTCTAAGTGGCTGCACTCTAAATTCCTGATAAAACTATTAGTTATGTTTGCTGAGTTTTTCTTCTCCAGTCTCTTCTTGCTGTTCAGTGAGGTAAATGTTCCCTAAATACTTTATAAGAATAGCTCAAAACTTCCTCTACCCATTTTAATGTTGAAATTACAGCTAATCTACAAATAGATTAAAATATAACAGACAATGATCCATCCAAAATGGTCAAATTTTGCTTTTATCTTGATTCAATCACATTTTGGGTTCCTGCTTTACTGCATCCCAAGGGTGTCATTCTCCATCTTCATTTCTGCCTTTTTTTCATGCTCTAATTTTCAACACTAGAGTATAGAAAAATGTAAACATGGTATTTAGTTTTTGGCAACAGAAGATAATTACTGGATGTGTAATTAGTCATGTGTAGAAAAGTAGTAGAAAATGATAGATGGTGGTGCCACAAAAATAAGGCTGTTGGTTTGCTATTTTTGTAGTCTGAGGTTGGCTTTTTTTGGTTGTTATTGTTGTTGTTGTTTGGTTGTGTTTTTTGTTAGTTTGTTTATTTGTTTCCCCAAAGGAATGACTGAAATATGGGATTGAGATGGTTAAGAAAACTTTCAGCTGGCTGGTTTGTCTTCTGGTTACAGTCCAACTATGGCTATGAAATATAGTTAGAAGAGACTGATTCATGAATCAGATGAGAGCATTTGTGCCACTCCCAGTCTCCTATAGATAGACAAACAAACTAAAAATAAGCTAAAATAAGCTATTCTCTACCTTTTCTGCAATGAGGAAAGCTTTGACTATGTGATCTGCTTCATCCCACAAGAAATGCACCACTCTCTTGGGAGATGTCATGTTTTGCTCAGGTTCAATACAATTATTTCCATGGTCCTTCAACAGCTGTTAAGATTTGACCCTCAATCATCCAACATGTGTCAGGAGTCAAATTTGATATCTTGGAAGTGACTTAAAAGGCAAACTTACAGATACTGCAAAATATCTGGGGCTAGTCACTAACAGTACAATTTAAAAGTCCTGAGAGAATAGATTTCTCATTTATGGATTTTCCTTTGTGAGAAGAAAATCCTTATGAACAGTATGCCTGTATTTTTTAAAAAGATATATTTAAGTGAGTTGAAAGACCATTTCATATCTCTGGTGCACAAAAGAAAAGTCTGGCATGGAAATGGCAGTCTGCATTCTTTATCCAGAGAAATAAAAAATATGGGAGGAAGGCAACAATCTTAGTGAAAAGAAACATTCAGAAAATATATTCAGCAGTGTTTAACTCCTGTTTGGGATGACGTTGAAATGTGCTTGTTTGAAGTGCTGTGGTGCCTCACAGACACCGCAAAACACTTGCCACAGGGCTGTGCTCTCCTTTTGAAGCTGAATTACTCTGTCATGAGGTAGGGACAATGCACCTACAACACACAGGTGGTTATAGATGAAATGGGTTTTATTATACATTCATGGAAAGGAGCTTAAATATCATCCAGTTCCAACTCTCCTGCCATGGGCAGGGACATCTTCTGCTACATCAGGTTGCTTAATGCCCCATTCAGTTCAGTGTCTCCCCACCTTCAGAGTAAAGTATTTCTTCTTAATATCCAGTCTTAACCCACTCTCTTTCAGTTTAATGTTATTACCTTCTGTCCTATCACTACATGCTGTTGGGAAAAGTTCCTCTCCAGCTCTCATAGCCCCTTCAGGTACTGTAAGGCTTCTAGAAGGTCTCTCCAGAGCCCTCTCTTCTCCAGGCTGAACAGCCTCAATTCTCAGGCTGTCTTCCTAGGAGAGGTGCTCCAGCCCTCTGGTTGTCTTTCTGGCCCCCCTCTGGTCTTGCTCCGGCAGATCCACGTCCTTATATTGGGTTCCTCAGACCTGGACTCAGTAGTCCAGATGGGTATCATGACAGCAGACCAGAGGGGCAGAATCACCTTTCTCAACCTGCTGGTCACACTGCTTTTGATGCAGCCCAGGATTATGGCTGACTTTCAGGGCTGTAAGCACACATTGCTGGGTCATATTGTGTTTTTCTTTCACCAACACCCCTAACTTCTTTCCCTCAGGGCTGCTCAGGTAGAAGAAAAAAATCCAAGGCATCATGTGAGAGACAGACAATTAAAGAAGTCTATTCTAAAACCAATAATTCCTAAATAATAACATGATGTATTACGTCATATAAAATACAGCATATTACAATAAATAGTAAACAATATAATAAGATTCCTAAATGACACTTTATTTAATTTATCATAATGTTACAGATCTATCTGTAACTTTGCAGCCAGATCTCAATTACTCCCAAACAGAGCCCAAACTCTTCCCAAGGTCCCATGCAGATATTGTATGACCAATCAGGAAAGCCAGGATAAGCTGTTTGAAGGAACAGAGCCTATAAAATCAACCTATTGGAATGTAGCTGAATATTTGCTAGGCGTTCATGTCTGACTTGGGCATTTTTGGGTCCAGATCTGGATAGCAGCACACCCTGGGCCATTAGCTGCAGACTGCAACCAGCAGAAAGCAGGAAGGGCACCCGAGATGTGACTCCAGCCCCAGTGGAAACAGGGCTGATGCGCCTCTGTTTGTGTCTTACAAGTACAGATCATCTCAGTATCACAGTGAGAGATAGTCTAAGGAGCATCAGTGTTGAGCAAAGACATGCAGCAATACCTGCAGTTTTCACAAGTGTTCCAGTCAGGAGCCTGGCATGGGCAGGTTTGTCTCAAACTGTGTAAAACAAAGCAAGATTATTTAGAATTACTTGCAATTATTAGAACATACTGTTTAATTTTCTGTGATGTAAAACACAGGTTGTTTACATTTCATTTAAACATGATTTCATAAACAATCTGGGGTAGTATTTCTTGCCCCTTCTCTAGTCTCAGGCACACATCAGCATTTTAGTAAAAATGTCCGACAGCCAGGTGCATTGCTTTGCCATAGAGTGAGGGTTTTCTTGCACCTCCAATAAAATTTCTATATTTTTGTGAGTTGTAGTGCAACAAAATAATGCTAGTAAAAGGGAGGGCTCCCCCCCACTTTTAAAAATTTTTTAAATTGTCTTGGCATGGATGCTGCACAGCAGCTCAGGCAAAACTCTTCAGGAGGAGAAGGTGACTACCTGAGCCCTGGAAGAGATGTGTCTCATTAACAATAAAATTGTGCTAAAATTTGAATGCTCCTTTTTTTTTTAAACTCTATTTTGCCCTTGATATTCTAATTTGGAATGCATAAACAATCACATGTGTACTATTTTTAGCTTGATTTTGTGGACTTCCTGCTAATGTCTTATGTTAAGGGCAGTTCATGAAGCAACGAATGAGAAATACAGGTCTAGTAGCAAACAGAATGCAAATAAGATTGATTTATGGCCTTTTCAATGCTTTTTAGATGCTGTGTGGCCATGGTCCAGTCTCTCCATCTCCCTGTACATCTATTTCCTAATAGAGGAAATAGACCCTAATTTTGTCATCTTTCCTTCTTGTTTATACAGTTAGTAAGCTGCTTATAGCTCACGCTATGATTCCCTGATGCTGAACAGAATTCACCTCTGATCCCATTAGGACACCTGGGCACCACTCTAACACACAGTAGTGTGTGTCACTTGCAAGATGAAGTGTGTCATTTTCCAGTCTAGCCTGGTAGTAGCTGGCATAACAAAGAAAAATGGCCATACTTGCTCCAGGAAATGGTTTCTAGCACTAGCATAGAAGATGACAAGTAATCCAGACAGGCATTAGTATGGGCAGTCTGTAAGTGATGGACAGGAGTGAAGTTTCAGTAGGGCCATAACAATTTTATGAAAGCCATTATGGCGCATTATGGTGTTGATCTGCGCCAAAAAGCTCAGCAAGATTCTTTAAAAGAATGGCATTGCTACATTTTTATTCACATTGCTAACAAACAGTTCTACTACACTTCCTGAAATTATCCTTTGTCTTTTTACTAGTGATTATGGATAGAGAATGATGATTTTTGTGCATCTTCAACAATGATTTTGCTGGTGTTTAGTGCTAATAGATATTGTGAAGTCACAGTCTTTTGAAACTGTCCCTGTTCTCTTCAATGTGATAAGGATTTTGTCCTGTGCTAAGAATGCAAGTGGGAAATCTCTTGGTAATTCACACTGGTTAGTAATTCAGGGGTAGATCCACATAAAACATAAAGTAGAATGAATTGGATTTGGTAGGCAGAAACTCAAAGCCTCTCTTTTGCTGTTGACTCCTATTCCAGCATTTTGAAAAATTACAGTTCACTTCATGTCCAATATATTTTTTGGTCATTATGTTTCTTGAGGGAGGACAGGGAGGAAATTAATGGCTTCAGACCAAATCCATGCAGCTGAAAGCCATACTCGCACAGGTATTCACACTTTGTCTAAACTGCTTAGACTGGAGCATAATGAAGTTCAACAATGTCCAACAAAACCTCAAAGTTAAAGAAAAATCGGTGTTTCTTTGACCAACGTAACAGATCAAAGCTCAGCTATTTACAATGATACTTGAGAGAAAAATATATGTTCAGGTGGTTAAATCTGCCTTGCAAATGAATAAGTAACCCGAAATTCAATGCAGCATCTTGAACCTAGCATTAGGGAACAAAAAACATACTTGGAGCTACTTAAAATTAAAATTGCATATCATCATTTTATTTCCTAATTTAAGGAAAAAGTGAGAATTTGCTCATGCAGAGGATGAGGACCGCATTTGGTAAGGTTTATATCCTCATGGTTGAGGTATTCAAGAGAGAGAAAACACACTAAATAAATTAGTTTTTTATTATAGGATCTGTGTTCTTCTATGGAGTTTAGGTGAGTTGAGTGAAAATTCTACCTTCTAAGGTTTATAACAACATTTATGTACTTGTTTGATTGTTTTCCTCCTTTCAGCTTGCCCCACCCTAACTCAGGAAATATCCTTTGGCTATTGAGACATTCACATTTAGACATAGAGAGAGATATTTCAGAATACCTCATTAGGCAGGGGTAGCATATTGCTGTACTGCCTTGGAAGAAAATCAGTGAAAAACAGAGCAAAGTAAGTCACAGTACATTTACTTAGTGTCTGTTTACTCCAGGGAGAGCATTACTTCTAGTAGCAAATGATTTCTCCCTCCATGTTTACTCATTTCTGGTATCTGACACAATACAAGGAAAGTAATTTTTTGCATATTTCTCAGTGTCATTTCTTTATTTCCCTCTAGTGCAGAGGGAAGAACTGAAGTGACTCCAAAGAGATTTCTCTACGTATCTTCTGTTCTGTATTATGCCTTGCAGATAACCAAACCAGCAAGGAATTAAAAGCCTTCTATATTTCTTTACTCCCTAGTGCCCCTGGAAGACAAGAGACAATCTTGCCTTTAAAAGATAACACTGTATACATTTTCTAAATCACCTAGAGGATTCCAAAGCAGTCATGTACTGGAGATTAATTCAGAATTAAAAGCTCTGGAATGTCTCAAGTTCTTTACATTAAGAAGTCAAAGTTTAAATCAAGCCCTAAGGATCTTGTTCCTAGTCATGGCTATAGAATTTTTAAAGGAAGAGTTCTACTGAAAAACCAGTAGATGATTCCTTTTAGTACTTAAAGGTTGGTTTACTGCAGTTTTAATGAAGTACCTGTAATGTATTTTCATTTTGCAGTACAAGAGCTGCAACATAACAGAATATCAGTAAATCCCAGGGGTTTTATGGGCGTACATTACTTTTACAATATTGTGTTTTCAATCTGTGATTCTTTTCTTTTTCTCTAATTCTTTTGTCACGGAGGACCATATACTGCTATTCATAATAAATAATTGTGCAGTGCTTAAAAATGAGAGAGCAGGCATTCAGCTAATTGTTATGTCTTGAATACTTTAGAACTCATTAGTTGTAAGCAGTCCTGTGGAGCAAAGCTTTACAAGAAGTATTTTATTGACTGATGTCCAGGTGACAGCACTGGAGAATTATTTCTATGCATAAAGAAAATATAAGATGATGTCTCAGTTTGAGAGTAATACATTATTCTTTTTATTGTCGTAGGAAAAACAGTTCTTCCCTCCTCACTCATTGCATCAAAGTTTTTATGCATTCAAATTATTTTGAAAGTCTTGAGCTAGCTTTTCTTCCTGCTGCTATTATACAAGTTACTGTCTCCAGCTAACACTTTCTTTCCCTATTGGTAAACCATGAAAAAGAATCATAAAATCTACAGGAGTATGGCACCATGTGATCTCCTTGCTGAGTTTAGGCACTTTGCAATGAGGCTGTATGAAACTTTCTTTAAGTGGGAACACAATATCTTTGTTGCACCAAATAATGATCTGGGCTCAAACAGACAGACCACGAACAGAACTGTTTGCTGCCTTTCCATAAATTTGGGTTCTTTGTAGGGGATTAAGTGGAAGTAAGAAACACACTTAACATGATTTTGCAGATACAAGCACTCCAACTCCCTGACAGTTACAAATAACAAATAAAAACTTTCTACCTCAGCATATTAACCTTATTTTTTGCACATCAAATGAGAAGTGATCTATGACTCTGCATTCCTGAAGTTTGATATCAGCAGTACTCTGGGAGGGAAAGCATCACACAAATATATCTTCCATGGGAAACATTGAACTTTTTTCTCCCCTTTAAGGCCAGACTCCTTATTTTCAAGAATGCTCCTTTGTTCTTCTAACACTCTTCACAAAGGAGTAATCTTGGGCTAAAATCATGACTCATATATATAAGACTCTTTCCTTAGGACAGTCGGAATAATCTCATGCACAATGATCTCGATGGCATGTCTTTTATAAAGTCATTATCATTTTATTTTAGGTTAACTTCAAATAACACAATCAAACAAAGTAAAGATTTGTTTAACTGGGACAGCAGATGCAAAGGTTGAAGTATTAACTGTGACATCAGGTCAAATGTTGTGGTGGTGATACTACCACATTGTATGTGCTATCCACACTGACCTGTGTTACATTTGTTTCTGTTCTCATTTAGAAGATTTGTTTCACTTTGTCTAGGATGAATGCTAATAATATGTTTAACTCTTTAGTCTGATGCTGGCTGCAGAGTGAATAGGGAAGTAGATACATACCTCTCTGAGAAAAAACAGAAAGACCTGTGTAGACCACTATTTCAGCATTCTGCCACAGTATGGGAGTAACAGCTCAAACTACTGCATGTTTCTCACACTTTATACCAGTGACTGGTAATGTAAAGAGAAGGTACATTGTTTTTTTTCCAGTGAGGAGAAAATATTCACCTAGCAAGGATATTCAGAATTAGCAATACAAGAAAAAAAAAAGACATCCAAGCAAAGATTTTTGGAGGATCTGCAAGTATTTCTCTCAATATGCCAACCTTGTTACTTGTTAAGGTTACAGTAATGCGTTTTAGTGTAGGTAGAAGATTTGTCTTTCTCTGGTTTCATTTTCTGGCAATTCTATCAAGTAATCTAGTAATCCCAACCCTGGAGACAGGGAACTAGAGCAGATGAACTATTGACGTGATCCAGTAGGGCATACATATCCGTACACTTAGTATAAATTCATGCCTTTGAAGAAATAAATTTCCATCATTTTTATGGGTCTAGATATGCATACTTGAAGTTTATATGATATAAATTCTTTGAGAATTTTAAGTAGAGTATCTGACGGGGACAGTATTTTGAGACATGTAAGTGCATTCTTTAAGTCCTCACAATAACAAGATCAAATGAAAGGAGTCTCTCAGGTTTTTGTCCTGTCAAAACCATTTTTTTGCTACATTTTATGAAGAATTTCTGAACCAGAATCTCTGAAGCATTTTTTCATTATCTGCTCAGCCTTTATTTCATGTTTGGATTGTCTTTTCTTACATGATACTACCATACCTTCTTCAGTAGATATCCAGCCTCATTGCTGTTAAGGTGATCTTGTACTCTTCTAATCATCGTGCAGCAACACTGCACTTCCTTTTCAAGTTCAGGTTGCTTTGATCCTTTTACAGGGACTGGTCTTTGGTACATTATGCTTGTGACTTAGAACACTGTCCTGCAAATCAACTCGAGAAGATGGGATACCAGACTGGGCTTAAACTCTTCAGCCAGTGCTTCTCTCTCTATCTGATACAAAAATAGTGGCATTTACACTGAAAGTATCTACTTGGCAAAGAAATTATCTTTGCAGTTAAATTTGTGTTCCAAATTTTAGCAAGGCTTACAGCCATTGGAAAGTGAGTTGGCTTTTGCTTATGTTTTTATTTTTTTGGTTTGTTGGGGTTTTTTAAATTTTTTTTTTCCTGTTTGTTTTTATGGGTTTTATTTTCTGTTGGGGGTATTGTTCAAGGGCTTTTTTGGTTGTTTTTGTTTGGTTTTTGTTTTTTTTTTTTTTGGTTGTTTTTGCTTGGTTTTTGTTTTTGTTTTTGCTTTTGTTTTCGTTGTTTTTTTTTTTTTTGGTTGTTTGGTTTTTTTTCTTTCTATTTTTTTAAATTTTATTTCTTTTATCACCTAACATCCTTAATATCTAAATCCTTGTATTGTACAAAACAATTTTTTGTTACCCTCTACCCTGTGGAAGAATTAATAGTCATCAAGACACTTACACAAGGGCTTTTTTCAATGACTTTGACTTCCTTCAAAACACAGATTCTTTTTAGGCGCAGCAATTCATACACTCAGTATTAAAGCTATTATCTCATTCTTCCCCCATCCTTTTTTTCCCTTTGCTTCTCTTTTGAGTTAAACCTGTGGAAGAAGTTCTCACAGGTTTCTTTGTCACCTCCTGAGTCTAATTAGGGGGGCGAATGTATTTCTTTTCATCTGCCAGTTTCAACAGCAGCTGTTTCCAAAATTTCTTCCAGAGGCCAATTATAAGCCTTTTCTTTACTGAAGTGAAAATCAAAGAATGTTATGCAAATAGATGACCTGGTCTCTTATTATGTGAACTATCCATAATATCAATACTTATCAATATCTATTCAAAGTGTTTGTATTGGACAATGTGATTATGCTATGTTACAATGCAGAGGTTCACCTTTTTACCTAAAAAACCTTATAAAATGCTTACCCTGACACCTTTGTGGGAAATGATAAATGTCATCAAATAAGATGACATAGAAAAAAATGCAACTGATTTTCTTTTAAACACACGCATCTCATTTCTGTGTACCTCTAACCCTCTATATGGTTTTAATTATGCCTGGTGATTCAGTATTCTGTAGTCCACAGATGCCTTGACCTATATTTCTATGCTTATGCTGGTTGACTGAGGGCAAATGACTCATTTAAGAAATAGAAAACAAATGGGGAAAAAAATGCTTTAAGAAAATTTTTCCATGGAAACATTTTGTAGCACTTTGAGACAAAGTGGAGGAAAATAGCCTCTGGTAGTCGGCAGGTTTCAGCTGCCACTCACTCCCCCACCAGGTTCGGGGCAAAAAATTCCTCGGAGGGAAGTGAAAAAGGAAAAAAAGTTATTTATTTAACAAATACAGTGCATGCAGGCACGGGGAAAGAATGATGCTAAATAATAAAACCTCTCACTGTGGAGAGAACCTGGGTAGATTTCAGAGTCCTTTGTGGGTGCGGCTTTCTGCTCTCCAGAGCTGGGGCTCGGCCTGGTCCCCTTTGAACCGAGGTGTAAGGTCTCCTGGCCAACGTTTTGGTGTTGTTGAAGAGCCCAGGAGAGAAGAAGAAGAAGCCAAAGTTCCAGGAAAACTCCTTGCTTTATCTAACGAACAAATAGCTGGCTAGAAAGCGGGAGAATGCCATTCTCTTCCCTGCTGCAGAGAGCCGAGCTGAGGAGAGGCGAGCGAGTTATCTCTGTGTTTTTTAACACAGCACCGAAGGAATTCCACTGGCTTCCCCCCCTCAAAAGGTACAGAAAGGCACAGGATTCATGTCTGGGCATAGAGCAGGGGATAGGGGAAACACATCATAAAGTCACCCCAAGACACACTTTTACTTCATGATTAATGTCAAGTTCAGAAGTGATTACATTAACATACCCTAAAAGAAACTCATAAAATATCTCTATATTATATGCATAAACGGCTTCTAGCACAGCTCTTCAGGTAAAGCAATTTAGATATCATTTAGTTCACTTATTCGAACTCAAAGGAGAATTTGAAAATGTCTTCCTGAAGCTTTTCCTGTTTCTACACCAGTTTCTAGATTTGTCTCTACCTTTGGTGGCCTGCCCATTGTAGGTTAATTAATTTTGTGTGAAAAAGATGAAAAAAAAGGTCTTTACTTTACATCTGTCCAGTAGCTTGGACTTAAAGTATCAGAAAAAGACATTTATGCTGCTCTGCGACCCCATGAGGGCAAAACCACTTATAGAAGCTCTGATGTCCCCTTTAGGGACAAACCTAGCAAAGGTTTGTAGTTTAAGTATTGTAATCTATTCCATTATCAAATTACATTTTAACAAACAACATTTTCTGGGTTGGAATGCTTTTCAGCTAATTATCTGAAAGGGCTTTACAATTTTAATTTGGGTCTCAGTTCTCGTGATCTCAAGAAATATTTGGTGGATGTGACAATGTTGGGTTTGTGGTTGGATGAGATCATCTTAAGGGTCTTTTCCAACATAAATGATTATAAGATTCTAATAAATATTTTCTCTTGTTGGAAAATGGTTTCCTATATTAACTGAAAAATAAAGGCTTTCCTACTTTTAAATTTTTTTTTAAAAATTTTAAACAGAAAAATGAAAATCCCCAAATGTTTTAAAAAGTCATTATGAAACATAAAAACAATACAGAAAAAAGTGTTGTGTTGAAGATTTGAAATTGAAGATAGTGCAGATTTCCCTCTTCTCCTTCTGCAGGGATTGAGGGCAAATAGCAGTCTTTCCAAGTTTAATTTTGAAAGACATTTCACAGCACTAAAATGCTTCTAAAAGAAGTGTACTAAAGAGCATGAAAAGCTCATGATCAGCAGCAGCTGGGTTTCCCGAAGAGACTTTTTCCATGACATGATGCCTCTTGCTGACCAAAGACTGCAAAGTGATTAAGTGACTTATATATACATGAAGCTGAACACTGTTTGATCAGTTAACAGAAGTTAACTTTTTCTGCTTCTGATTTTTTTATGTGATCCATTACAATAAAATGGTTTTCTGATGTGTGTGAAGTCGAGTTCAGTCACTGTGGTATTGCAATGTCTATGAAAGGATAATCTTTTCCATTTGCAGACACACAGAGCAAGTGCATGCACAGATAAGTAAGAGACCATCCTTTCTAAATACATGCTTGTACAAGAAAATAAAAGAAAACAGCATGATAGACAGGCCTAATCACTCAAAGCAAAAATCCTCTGTACTGCAATGACTTGGGATTTCACAAAGTACCAGTGTAAGAGAATTTCCTGTAATAAATTGGGTGCCTGGTTACCACATTGCAGTTATATTTTCTTTCATGAAGCAAAGGAGCAGCTCACTGAGAGGCTGCACAGAAACAGATGTGCTCCTAGGAGAACTTACGGGCTTCTCTATTTCTTGCCATATTGAAATGTCCGAGTGCCACAAGGAGTGTTCTTATAGTGTTTGATGTAGGCAGCAGCTCAAGTCCTGAAGTACTATAGCCACAGTCCTGCAAAACCTGAGTTCAGTAGTGCTGGCCTAGGTCTTCACAGTCCTCACAGCCTAGTTCTCCAGAGATGCTCACATTGATCCAGCTCATTTTGCATTTCCACTAAAGCTGCTGCCATGCAGACTGCCTCAGGAAAAGCCCTGAACTGTCTCAGCGAGCTTTTCAAAAGGGGCTTAAGGTACTTTGATTCCCCGAGGAGGCACAAAGGAGAACCTTTCTCAGGAGGTTGAACAACAAACCTCTACTTGCAAATTTTAGAGCACTGAGGTATAATAAGGTACTTGGCAAAATTTAAAGCAACATTCAGTTAAAAGAAGGCATTTCACAAAGCATTTCACTGAGGAAACTCTAACTCATTCAATTTTAAGATACCCAGATTTCAAGAAGAGGAAGTTAGGAGGAGAGAGAGAGGGAGAGAGAGAAGGAGAGAAGAAAAGGACAGAGAAAGATTAATATTCACCACTTGAATTCCAGTGCAATCCCAACTACTATACGATCAAAAACATTAAGCTGTGACCCTGTGTGTGCTTGTGCAACTGCTTTTATCTGCTGTGGTTTCCTGGGGCTCTCCCACCCGGGTGGGGCTTTGGGTGTGCCAGTGGCTTGACCTATTCTAGGCTGGACTAGAGGCTCTAGGGGTTGGAGGTTGGAGCAGTGACCATCCCCCTTTCTCAGAAGTTACCTCCCTTCTTCCCGCCCGCTTTAGTTGTTTTGAGCCAGCATTAATTTTCTTCAGTCTCTCACACTTTGCTTATCTGTGCTGCCCTTCTAAGCCTTTTTGGTTTCATTTGTACAGAGATGGTGGTAAGACAGTTGTGCGTAAGAAATGATATTGCTATTCACACGTTTTACTTAAGCTTAAATTTATTTGTATCTACGGTGCTAATGGAAAATAATTCGTATATAAGTTTGGGGCAAGACTCTGATCATAGTTTTGTTCAGAGAGACCAGCTGAGTATCTCTGCACATGAAGAGTCAGCACATCCTTGGCTACAGCATAACTATTTTCTTCTGCATTTTCTGCTGTTGGTGGCTGAGGTGCTGATACTGCAAGTCTGGATGAAAAAAAGTTGAAGAGATACTGCTATGCCCAGCATGTTCATTCTTTACACTTTTAGGAGGATAGCTGTGCTGTCTCCAGACGCTTCCACACACGGAATAGTGAAGGATGATGACAAACAGGAACTGTGCTTGAGAATGAAAGCACTATTCAGGAGGCAGAAATAGCTTCACATAGACAGAAAAATAGTAAGTCTCCAAACACTAAAGGAAAAATTGGTCATAAGTGGCTTCTATTGATCCCCTTTTGGTGCCCAAAAGTCCACAAGCACACAGACCTGAAATAAATATGTACTTTTCTGCAAGTGATTCCTTCTTCATGTGGCTTAAATGGCAATTTGCATTCAGACACAGTTTGAATGCTTTTAACATCATCCCTCTGCACATTGCCTGGGCATTGCAGATGCCTCTGCCCTCTGCTGGGGTGATTTCAGCCTTTTCTTAGTTTCCTTGATATTTAGGATCCTAGGTGCATTGAACTGCAGAGGAAAGCAAGAAACAATTCAGTGAGTTCACAGATAAAATTATCTTGAGTAGTCACAATTAATTTATATGATACTACGTTTTTCTGGATCTTTAGCTTCTTGGACCTACTGAAAGGTGATGTGATGTAACTAGATATATACTGGAGAATCCCACAATACCGAGGGAAATAAGTATATCAGAACTCCTCATTCTGATCTTTGACAGAGAAGGACAGCTGATACACAGTTTAGAGTCTGCAAAAGGGGAGAGATTAAAGATCTAGATGAGAGAAAATGAATTTCTGGTTTTGGTGTGGAACTGGGCTCAGATGTTAGATCTACCTTTGCCTTGCAAGGAAGATATGAAGAAGAGATGAAGAGAGATACGAAAAAGAGATATGGCTCTTCACCTACCTAACTGAGGTTCCTTCCTGCAGTTAGTATCCACATCTTGGTAACTCTCTGTGCTGAGGTCACTGTGATAAAGGTGTAAAGATGTGCAGAATAAGAACAGGATTCCACTGTGAATTAGAATCCAGTATGCAAAGAAAGACCTTGCTTTACTCTTCTTGGTGTAATGGGGTAGGAGCAATGTGTCTGTGCCACCGATCTTCCCTTATGACTTATTCCATTGCACACTAAAAGTGATAGAAAAACACTGTTGTTTCAAAATAGAATCATACTTATTTACCCGTGACTACCAGTGTGACCCTGAGCAAGAACAAGCATATCCATTACATGTTCAGCCCCAAAAAGATTTCCAGCCTCCCTCAAGTGTTAAAAATAAACCAACACTCTGCTGTGTCTGAAAAGACCTTTCTAGAAACAGGGAAGTGTGGTTGGGGTACAGAACCTTTGGTATAGGAAAACTGAGGAGTGGTGCTGTGGGATGAAAAGTATTTATCCAAAGAACAGATCACCACACATAGATATGAACTAAACCTAGACAGGCTTTCTTCCTGCCTTTTTGTTTTGTTT
>VZTH01013120.1:0-10955 GCA_013397815.1 Aleadryas rufinucha | reverse complement strand
GGTCCCGGCGAGCCTGCGCTGCTCCCGAAGGGGCGCGGCTCCCGTGACGACGACAGTGTACGGGCGGTGAGTGGGGCTCTCGGACGGGGAGATCAGGACCCTGGACAAGGTTGCGGCGACCGGCTGGATCAGGGTGGCAGGACGGGCAGTGATGGCTGGATCGGCGCAGCCGGGCTGGGAGCGGGCAGTCCGGGCAGGAACGCTGGAGGGGAGTGGCAGTGCGGCGGTCAGGGGCACAGCAAGGCAGGACAGGTGCGAGGGTGAACCAGAGAGGGCAGGAGGGCCCGAAGGCAGCCAGGCTGGGGCCAGGGCAAAGGAGGCGGCGAGCGGGCCGCCGAAAGAACAGTAACGAACCCCAGCGAGCAGCGGCGGTGCCCTGACACAGCTGGTTTTTATACCCCCCCGGCCCCTCCCAAAGCCTGCCCGCTAACAGGGAACCATTGGTCCCGTCCAACCTTCCTGTGCCGTCCATTGATGGAGAGCTCTTTGTGACCGATTGGAGAACCCCCCCTCCTACTGCCTCCCTCGGGAAGTGGGGTGCTGCCAGGCGAAGCCCCCCAGAGACTGGGCTTCCCCCACTGCTGGCTGCCTCCTGCAAGTGGCAGGTCTACACTTCCTACCCCCACATGCCTCTGACAGCCCTGACAAACAGAGTTGAGGCAAACTAAAATGGCTGAGTTTAAAGTGAATTGGCTCCTCACACACCACCCTGCCAAAATTCCCTAATCCCAACTTTATTTTTTGGCCAAGATTGGTTTATTAAAGGAATATGAAATGTTAACTGGTTGAGGTGCTGAAACAGCTGTCATAATAGGTATGTATTAAAACTAAAACTCAGTATTATTAAAGTTAAAACTCAGTATTCTTGATTAAAGATGTTCTAGCCAGTATGTGATTGAGTGGCTACACATCATCATCATCATCTAGAAAGCCAGTAAGGCATTTGTGCTTGAAGTGCTCTCACAGCAGGGGAAACAGCAAGATTATGTTATTTTGGAACAACTGTCACAGGCACACCCTTCAGCAACAGACAGCTCATGCTTTGCTGCTCCAGGTCACTCCTCCCCAGGAGTCACAACAGATGTTTTGTTACTCATCAGCTTAATAGAACATTGAGAGGACAATTGTTCTTTGCATTGCCTTCTCTAGCTTTGAAAGAAAAACAGTTTTAGGAAAGGGAGCCTGAAATCTTGCAACAAGGCAAAACAGCTGCTACATTGATGAACGAACAACAAATCAAGTCAAATGTGTTCTGTATTCTCACTGATATCAATATGACTACTGAGGAAACACATGTATGACATGGTACTAAATTTTGCTAATTCATTCAGCAGACATGCTTTATTCTTTGTTGATGGAGGGAATCTGGGCCTTGTAGCAAGACAAAAAAGGCTGATGAAAGACAGGTGTATTGACAGAAGGGCTCTCTGTATTCAGCCATTTAAAATGTTGTTTTCACATTTTGGAGGACAGAATCCTCAAACAGCTTCAGTGTTTATGGATAATTTACAGAGAAATGAAGCTTAGATCATCAAACCAGAGAACAGAACAAATACTGAGAGTCTTCAAAGAAGTCAAACAATAAAATAAGGAAAATAAAAGCTTCAGATCCCTTCAAATATGAAGCAGGCACTAGCAGTCATAGAAACTCACTTCTCAACTGGATGCACAAAATAGGTTTCAATATGAGTCAACAGTCCACTAAGACATATGGGTAAATTAAAAATATTTGTTAATAGTTAAAGCACAATTAGAAACGCAGTATAAAATCAATAGTAAGTAATACAATGCAGTATTTGGGCCAAAAAAGAATTTCTAATGATTTTTACTTTTCTACTTATTCCAAATTATGCAGACATATCTTCACTGCAATGAGTACAGGAAATGTTTTAACTTTGTAGGCATTAGTTTAGCCTTCTAATCAGTGCAACTAATGACAGATTTTGGTATGACTCTAACTGGGAAAAATTTTTTTGAGAAAAATTATTTATGCTGTGGTCATATGTTCCAGGTAGTTTGTTTAAAAGCATTTTGGGGTCAATCAGAAAGAGAAAGGTCTTTTCTGAAACTTAATAAGCTTCTATCATAACAGAGAATTAACTGAATTTTTTTCCTTCTTGTGATCTTCACTGACAATGTTCAATATATTTTAGTTGCAAGGGAGGCTAAGTAGTATCTCTACAAAGCTTTTCCTCTATACATGTGCTCAAAAGCAAATAAAATGATGGGCTGGTTGGCAGAAACAGTTGAAGCAGTTTTTATGGTCCATGTTTTGCTGAAGCAGTGTGGAGGGGGCTGAGTTCAGAGCAAATAATTGTAATGGCATGGCTTATGCCTGGGATCCTCTTTAAAGGACAAAGAGTTTTTAGAGCATCTAATCCGAACACCTGCATGGGAAAAGCCCTGTATTTTCATTGAGTTATTTGTTAAGTCCAGAATTTATTAAGGGGAATAGGTTAGACCCTCATTAAAGGCTCATTCACATTAGTGGATATATGTATGATGAATCCATGTATCAAATTATTTTGAGGAAGAAGTTTGGAAACTCTTTCTCCACCGACGTGCTGCACCCCGCTGAGAACTGCTTCACATTCAGGAGGAGCTGCTGTTGATGCACTCTGAAGATTTGGTAATTCTATTTTGGGATCTGGCTCCCTGCAATCCACAAGATATCATGGTTTCTGAAGACAGCTTTGAGCTTCTACCAACGTTATGGAAACTAATTCACATCATTTTATTTCCTTACTTACATATAGATGGTGTATTTTCTACTTGACCAATGAAGTTTTAAGAGTAGGAGTAAAATAATTAACCAATATTGGATAACAAAATGAAAAAAGGTAACTTTTGTAGATGTTTTGTAGATGATTTCAATGCATCTTTTCATTTTCATGTTTGTTACCTAGAAACCATAATGTCAAGTAAATTGTTACTGCTTATATAAATAAATCTGCTAGGACTAATTCTTGAACATCTTCATGCTTGTCATTCTAGAAGCATCCTGAAAATCATTAAATGGTTCATATAATGTGATATGACATCTATGTGACACAGAGCAGCTATAATGCCTGTTGTCTCACAGACTGGCCAGGGCTGGTTACTCTGTGCTGGGCCTGACTGGGATGGAGCTAAATCCGTAGTAACTGTAAGGTATTTGGTACCATAAGACCTTGTGATTGACAATAAAAGCTGTGGTAGAGAACAGAGAGCATGGGTTTGAATGTGATTGGCTGATCAAACACTGGCTAAGTAGCAATTTGCCTGTGGGGAGTGGTGAGCAATTTGATTTGCTTTGCTTGTTTTTTGGCTTTTGCTGCTTGGTTTTGGGTTTTTATTCCACCCCTCTCTTCTTTTCATGAATTAAACTGCCTTTGTCTTGATCCATGAGTTTTCTTGCATTTACGCTTCCTGTTTTCTCCACCCATCTCGCTGGGCATGGGAGTGGAAGAGCAGTTGTGTGCACAGCTGCTGCCTGAGATAAAACCACCACATATGTATAACATGAAAAAGATTGCTGGCAAGGGGGTGTGTGTGTGCAAGAGAAAGGAAGGAAATATGGAATCTTGTCTTTCTGATGTAAAACAAGAAAGAAAGATTTCTAGTTCTGGAGGTAGTAAAATCTAAAAAATGTGGCAAAAAGCACATTCTTTCTTTTTTACTGAAAGAAAAATATATATTCAGTGCATTGCTGATCCCTTTGATTGCTAAGTCTCTTAAAGGTCTCCTCTTTACTGGTCTCCTCTTTACTATGGATTTTTTTCTAGTGTACTATTAGAATTCCCTTGAAATTTGGCAAGGCTATACAAATGTATCCCTAAAATAGCCAAAATATGAATTTGTTCACCTTATGGTATCTTTCTTTCTTCTACTTCTTCCAAATTTATATTAAAAGATGCTGTATTTTCTTTTTCTTTTCTTTTCTTTTCTTTTCTTTTCTTTTCTTTTCTTTTCTTTTCTTTTCTTTTCTTTTCTTTTCTTTTCTTTTCTTTTCTTTTCTTTTCTTTTCTTTTCTTTTCTTTTCTTTTCTTTTCTTTTCGGGATGCACAATCCCATATACATTCTGGTAAAAACCTTATTATATAGCCTTAATCTGAAATCATTTGTATAAGTTATTACACAAAATGCTGTGCGTTTCTGCACAGTAGACACAATGCTTTCATTTTCAAAGAGAAATAATTCTTGGGGCATTTAAAAGACCCAAAAGTAAAACAGACCTAAATTCCTGGAAAACTGATTGTTCCATGCTTACTTCACTTGAGTGGTTTCCTAACTCTGGTGTTAAAATGCTGCTCAGAATGGCAAAGGTATTGGAGCATCTGACCATATGATCATGATTTTGCAAAATTTTAATCATAGCCCTTGTTCTATTACAAAATACAGCAAACTCTGAATATAATGATTTATTTCTCACTTGATCTAAATTGGAATTATTTTGTGCCCCAGGCTACTATTAAATTGAAATATAACTTCCTTCCCCTCTCCACAAATCCTCTTATTGTATGGCTTGTTGAAGACAATCCCAACAAGCAGCAAATCTCACTTTTTCCAGGATCCCCCAAGGCAAATTCTTGTCTGTGGAGTCCTTGAGGAAGCTCAGTGTTTGGCAGTCCATGGTGTTCTGTGGTGTCCTGCTTTAGGGGGAATAGCTGCTCTCCAGATGCTGGCAGGATCTCAGCAAGGCATGCAGCCTCGTGCCAGGGCAAGGTACAGCCAGGCAGCTGTTCCTGCTGGGATCCTCCAAGCAGGGAAGAACAGGCTGCCTTCTGCAAATACAGACAGCCCCTGACAGGCACAAGGTCAAAAGCCACTGGGAGGCCCTGCTTTTCCCAGCAGGAATATCACTCTTGGCACAGCACCTCTTTCCTGTTGTCAGATGTGAAATCAGGCTTTTCATGTACCCCTTTTCCCCATCCATGGGATGTACTGCAGCTGTTGTAGCTCCACATGCACTTCTTTTCCTCATTCCCTCATCCCACCACACACCTTTCACTGTGCAATGAATGCAAAACATTTGAATGATTAATAGCAAATTAATTAGTTGTAAATGTTAGAGCTTGATTCCAAAAATGCCTCATTTTCAGCTTAGTTACTAAATCTTCTTTCAGAAACAAAAATGTTACATAATGAGATTATTAAGTTTATATTCCACTGGTTCTAGTTTTCATATTTTATGGCACACACACACACACAAAATATAGATTTGGCTGCCATAAACATCAATAGGAAATGCTTTTATTTTAATTAATCTTGTGTGCATCTACATATTTATTTTCTAGGATATGTGATTATTAAATACCTCTGAACTGAAATTCAATTATGGCTCTCCAAAACAGATTTTAAAATTTGACTGAATATTGTGGTATTTTGCTTTCCTGAAGAATAGTAATATCAAAATATATACCTGGCAATGTGTTGGTGTACCAGTACTATCTATATAGATATTTGCTTGAGGAATATGAAGATTCATGTGAGAAGAAAGGTATAAGCAATAGTATGTGGTAGTCCAACTGTCTTGTTTAAATGCACATCTATTAGCATATTTTATAAACATCAAAACAAGACTGGTACAGCATAAAGCTATAGATCTACCAAAGTGCAAGATACAGCTTAAAGCTGTGTGTTTATTGAAGTGTATTTTGAGAGCCCCTCCAATTCATGTAGATAAAAGCATTGTGCTCTCCAATAGTACTTCCACAATGCATCTCTTCTCTGAGTGTGGTTTGAAATCATTAAGGACAATTAAGCAACATAACCAGTCACAGCAATGTGATGTCAAATACATCCTTGACAAGACAGAAAATGTAGTGATGCTCAATATGTCAGGAAGATAAGAGTAAAATATAACACAGATTTGCATAAATTAAAACCAAAGAAGGTCATCCACTACAATCACAATTTGTAATGCAAACATGCCTACCTCTAGTGAAAAACAACACCTATGGCCTAACCATTAGAACTTTACTGCTTTTTTCTTCCAAATTACTTGACTCATAGTCACAAAAGTACTCTATTTATAGTATGGACATGTGTATTCCACTGATCCCAATGGGATACTCTCATGAGCATGATAAATCACACTGCTGTACTTATTCATTACAATTCTTAATTAACCAGATTTCATAATTTATCATTAATTAATTAAATTAATGAGAGCAAAACATTCTGAAGGATCTTAAATTAGACATTAAATGGCAATTAAAAATTATATGTTATGATGGCCAAAATTAATAAAACAAAGGATATGAAACTGAAGTAGCAACAAATTAAACTGATAAATCAAATTAGTATTACCTCAAAGTGCAACATTTTATCTATATTAATTTCTGTTTCTCTGAGAGATGATTTTATTATTGGCACAGAACATTAACTCTTCATAAAGATGTTATCAATTGGCCAATCACAATTTATTCTGATCAAAATAGGATGCATTGTATGGCATGATTACAGGTATTTCTAAACAAAGAAATTTTGACAGATTCATTACTGAAACAGAAAGTCCAATTTTCCATCCAAGTCATGATAATTCATAGAAAACCATTTTTTTTTCAAATAGGGAAGTCAGAATGAAACCTTGCCCTGCAAAAGACAATGACATTGTTTGAATTCAGGTTTCCATGTATGCTTTAAAAGCAACATGACAAGAATGCCAGAAAATGGAATTGTGTTTTTTCTCTTATATTTAATATATTTTTAAATGTTCCCCACCCCTGAAGATCACAGTTTTAATGTGAATCCCACGTACTTCTTCACATATAAAGGAGGCAAAGATCTGCCAATTCTATTTTCTTTTCCTTAATTTTTAGTAATCATCTCTCATCTAGATAAAAAAAGTGCTCCTAAGTATTTAGGAGCAAAATCAGACCAGTCATTTAGTATTAAGACACTAAACCAAGATATTGAAGACAAAATGAGCCACAAGAATGTCTCTTTCCTGGCTTATCCTCAAGCTTCAGAAGTAAATGTTGGCTATGACTTCCCTTACAAAGCTTACATTATTAAGGTTTTGCATGGTACATGCATTGAAGAGAAAGATATTACCTGGCTGATGAACTCAGTCAAGCAGGGCTCACCTGGAAGTTCCACTTAGTAGTAAGTGGAACTGTGGAAAAAAAAATTTGGGAAACCCTGCTTCAGAAGAAATTGCTCAAGGTAAATACGATGCAGTTCAGCAAAGAAAATACGCAAAATGTTATGCTTGATTTAGTGAAGTTGAAGGATGGAGTGACTAGGCAGCCATTCTGCTAAAAACTGTTGCTCAAACACTGTGGCTATGAGCGTGGTAAATGCTCAAATGTGCTGCCCTGTTGCTTTGAGTTAGTGTAGGTGAGTTTAGCTGAGAAGAACATCAGCTGGGCCCCTCACTTGTCTTGCGCCCGGCTTGAGCAAGCCCTCGTAACCGAATGATGTCTGGAGTGAAGTGGAGACCTCATGGCCTGGCAGTGTTTCATTGAGGCACAGAACAGCCCCTGTGCCTCTGTCCCAGCCAATAGCCCACTCCCCTCACTGTGAGAAACGCCTTGCTATACGCCTGGTTCCTTAAGGAGATAAGGATGCGCACAGACCCTCTGATGAAGGTCAGAGGGCCTTTTCGGCTGCCTCACTAAGTGGAGGAGTGTTTATTCTACCTCTTTCGTCAGCTACAAATTCTGATCAAAGTTAACTAAGAGTCTTATTAAGCCCCATTTACATAGTAACTTTCACACCCTTTGAAATACAAATAAACATGAGATGTGATATAATTACAACCAAAGTCCCAAATCCTACCTACAACATGTTCTAGCCAATTGGGAAGGGGCAAAATTTATGGTATGAAAGAGGGGGCTTCAGGGCAGGAACAGTCAGAGGAGAAAGAAAAAAAAAGAGAGGAAAAAAAAGAGAGGGGGAAAACACCTCTGCCTGCTCGGGATCAGCTGATGAACTGTGTCCTCTCCTGAAGGGATACCTTAAGGTGAGCTCTGTGCCTCCAACAGTTCTGGAGCACCACTGGAAATATTCATTTTTATGTCTATCTATCTATCTATCTATCTATCTATCTATCTATCTATCTATCTTTTATCTGTCTTGCAATTTGATCTCTGTTACTATACTTTCTGTCAAGAAACGTATTAACATTCTGTAGTTACATTTATCACCATCAATCCAGAAGCTGGTTTCCCTCTGCGTCAATAAACTGTACTCTTTGTGTATTTGGTTCATGTAAGTCCTTATGGAACATGATCAGACCTGTAGCACTGAACTGGTAAATTACACTATTTGTGAATTTGTGCTGGTGAAAGTTCTTATTGGACTTGACCAGACTTCTAGTGCTGAATTGGCAATAATCAGAAATTATGTCCAGCTGCACCTGCCCACCTGGTCTCTGAGGACCAGCTGGAATGCCAAGGAGTTCATTTTCTGCTAAATTTCCATACCTTTAACACAATGTTGAGCCACTGTGGGAGTCTGTGAAAGCATTGGGATGCACAGTTTTCCTTGGCAATATCATAGCAGCTGTACCATGTCTAGCTTTGTGTACCTTCCCATCAGAAATATGAGGAACTGTGTGGGAGATGGAATTAATAAACTATCTTTGAGAAAAAGTGAAAACTCTGTTTACTAAAGTGAAGATTACTAAAGTCTTGGATATTCTACATAAAAGAACAGCAGACTAATCTGTTAGCTGGCTTCCCTGGAATGGGAGAACTCAGTAATGCACTGCAGAGCAGAAGATATTCACATTTCTACTAAAAAGTACTAAAATAGATTTTTACAAGGGTTATCAGCTTTACAGGATTACTTAAGAACAGTTACACAAACAGCTGTTAGACATGGATTAGGTATAATTTGCCTTGCCTGGAGGTAGGTGCAGGAAGGGATTAGATCAGGTCTTGCCATTGCTACTGGCTCTATTTTTAATGATCTCTAAGAAGAAAAGCCCAGAGCCAAAGGAATTAATGAAGAACCACAATGTAGGTCAGATGCTTGAGTCTCTTTTCTTTATGCATTCTGTAAGTTTAAGAACACCTGGATGTTTTGGAAATGAAATCCTCAAAGACTTTTAGGAAAATTGTAGAAGAAATAGTAGAAGGAGCCATTAATGTAGCTGTATTTGGGAGATGCAGTAACTGTGCAAGAAAGAAATAAGAAAAGACCACCCATAGGAAGCTCAGTTATCAGTGAAATGGGAACTGCCAGTGCTTTAAGTGCTCCTCTGCAAGATGAGACTCAGGCTTTTCTGGAGATAAGCTACTGAAGATATCAATGTAACTCACGTACACGAAAGGTTATTGGCCTCCAGCATGGACATGGTCATTCATTAGTAAAATGAAGCTAAATTAGATTTAGTTGATTTTTGAAAGAGAAAAGAAAAGTATATTAACTTCTAACCTCAGCTGATTTGTCACAGCTTTCCTGAGCCTCTCTGCTTAAGATTGTCTTGCAGACAAAACCAACTGAGAACAGAAAGATTGGTTGTAGTGTGCCTGAGGCAGCAGGGAAAGTCTGCTCTCAGGCATCTCTATTTGCTGGTTTCCATGGAGGATCATTTGTCAAGACAAGGGAAGAAGATTTTGGTCACATTTGTTTTATTGACATTAGTAGATTCAGGATTAATTAAATTAACATATGAGCAAAACAGACTGTGCTAAACTCCTCCAAATCAGTTGAACCAAAGAAATTGTTTTATTTATATTTTTTATTTTTTTGTTTTTTTTTTTTTTTCCTCATATACGTAATGTAGCAGTAATCCAGAAATGGAAATATAATAATAAAAGTAAAGATTGAGGCACTCAATCTATTAGTATGATTCATGCTAAAAAAAAGAGAGAAAAGCCTAACAGAGGTGAAAAGAAGAAAATGAGAATTCCATTCTCCCATTATTTGTTAAATTGTTTTTCCTCCCATAAAGTCCATTATATTTTACTGTGTTAATTTTGTTCAGAATAGTCATCAATATCAGCCTTCCTCTTTTTGTAAGGGATAAAAGCTACCCCAAAATGTATTACAGGCTACTGTATTTAAGATTCTGCTTTAAATTAGCCTCTAATGTAGTCTAGTATTTTTCAGTGACAACAGAGAGAATTTGGGGATCTTAACCCAAAAATTAACCTTTGTGAATAACCCATGTGAATCATTCCAGTAGTCATGTTTAACTGAAAATTAATGATACTTCTCTCCTTTTAAAACACTAGTGGGGAATAAATAGCTAATGGTAGGGCACCTACATTTTGAATTTCCATTTTGAATGACAAAAATACAGAAAAAATGCAAATTTTTTTTAAAAATCATTGCATCAAAATTGACATGGTTGCTTTTCATATAAATTAAAATCTTAATTGCATCACTGTCTCCCTCAAAGCTTGTATCTCTCTGTGCAGTAGTTGGCTATTGGTAAACGTTATTGTTTTGAGAATTAGTGTTTTTGTCCAGAATATTGTCAGAGACTGAAATGGTTCATGCCTTAAACGTTGTTATGAAGGAGTTTTGCCCATTATAGCAAAATCTGAATAAAGAAGCTGCAATCAGAGAAGCTCCTAGATAAGATAAAGGAGGCATTATTGTTCAATCATCTCAGGTCTAGGGAGAAACAAACAAGGCTGAGGGAAAGGAATGCATCCACAAGAAAGCCAACGCAGCAGAAAATCATCCCTGGCTGGGTTTGGGCTGGGAGACACCACAGACATCAGAGGCCAGGTTTGCACAGACTCCCTCTCAGCCGAGGGGGAGGAGGAGGTTTCGGGTGTGTGGTGTAACCTCTGGTCAGAGGCANTAACCTCTGGTCAGAGGCAGTGAACACCCATCCTCCCTTACACAAACCGGCCCAGCTGTGGAATCCCCAATCCTGGGACGGCCACATCCACGGGACATTCACGTGAGAGGCAGCTGAGGCGGTGTCATAATCCATCAAAGACCCCCCAAAGTTCTCCCAAAACTTATTCCTGAGACCTTGCACACAGCATTGCACGTGATGCAAAGTG
>VZTH01013119.1:0-28010 GCA_013397815.1 Aleadryas rufinucha | reverse complement strand
AGGCTCCAGGGAGAGCTCAGAGCCCCTTCCAGTGCCTAAGGGGGCTCCAGGAGAGCTGGAGAGGGACTTGGGACAAGGGATGGAGGGACAGGACACAGGGAATGGCTTGACTTTAACGAAGATTAAGATTAGGTGGGATATTGGGAAGGAATTGTTCCCTGGGAGGGTGGGGAGGCCCTGGCACAGGGTGCCCAGAGAAGCTGTGGCTGCCCCTGGATCCCTGGAGGTGTCCAAGGCCAGGCTGGACAGGGCTTGAAGCAGCCTGGGATAGTGGAAGGTGTTGGGGTTGGAACTAGACGATCTTTAAGGTCCTTTCCAACCCAAACCAGTCTGTGATTCCATGAATCCGTGTCCATTGCAGCAGGGTTGGATTGCCCAGGCGAGCCAGGTCCCTGCGAACGCCTCATCCCAGGAGAACTCCCCAGATCCTGGATCTACGCTCCTGACTGACCTGTGGGACCCCAAACAAACCCCCCATTCCGTGTCAGAGCAGCCCAAGGAGCATCATCCGGCCAGAAAAGCTCCCAGGGGAAGGGCAGCCCTGGCTAGGCACAGATGTCCGACTGCACCCGCACATTCCAGACTGGATTCGATTTTCTGCTCCTCGCGCCGGGCCCTGCGGAGCAGCAGCTGCCTCAGACTGCACCTAAGATGCAGAAATAGAGGCACAATACCTTATTAGAAAGGAATGCATGTCTGAGCAGGGATACTGTTACCTTCCGAGGAGAAGGGGGAGGCGAAACGCTGGGAAGGGGAAGGAGAAGTGACAGGGATCTGAACTGCCTGAGAGCAACGGGACCGAAAACAAACCCGAGAGAAAAAATCCAATTAACCCCATCCCCTTCCCTTGCAGCTAAAGGAGGGATGGCTCCTGCGCCAGGCTGGGGGAGGAGCCGGCTTTGCTTCCCAAATGCTGGGAAAAGAGGATGAGCCTGGTGTCCTTGGCACTGTTTGCTTCTGGGAACAGCCCTGGGCACCGGGATAGGGAGGAAAATCCGTGGATTTGGGAAACCTGCGCTGCCACAATGGAGCGAGGCCAGGGCTTCATTCCAGGGCTGAAAATTCCTTGGAGCATGGCGGGGATTTGGTCCATCCAACAAAATCCTGGGCATCCTGCTGTGCAGGACATTGCTGATGTGCAGGGCATCCCTGCGGTGGATGTGGAATGAGGAGGCCACCATCAGGGGTGACTTGGTGACACTGGGTCCCCTCCCCACGCTGCTCTTGGGCAATTTTGGGACAATCCTGCCCCAGTCTCCAGGCCTGGCAGAATTCCTGCCTGGCAGAGTCCAGGGAACACCCAGGGAAGGAGAGCTGAGCTGGGTGCCAGTGCTCCATGACTGCCCTTGAGAGCCTCGTGGGGATTTTGGGGATCTGGGATTCTTTGCTGTCCCCCTGCTGTCCCACTGGAATCGCCCCCAGAGCCCCCCATGGCTGCCCAGGTGGGTCAGAGCAGGAACAAATCCATGCTGAGCCTGCCAGATCCTCAGCTTTGATCCTCCCAGGCAGGGATGGGAGAGAACACCTGCAGGATTATTCAGGAGCCTGCTCTTGGAAAGGTTCTGGCATTAAAGGCACTGCTGGCGGAGCTTGGAGCCTGTCTGAGCTTTAGGGAGCTGCTTTTCCGAGGGGTTTTTCAAGCCTGTTTGTTTTTCCAAGCCCTTTTCCCTCCACTGGGCACTTGTTCCCTGCGTTTTTCCCAGCGTATCCCTGCTGGTCATTGCCATGTCCACGGGGAAAGGGAGGAGGGATGGCCCCGGGGCTGTGGGGCAGCGGCTGTGCCACCCCCCACGGGACCTGGGACATCGTCCTGCTCCTCCAGCCAAGCCCTGAGGTTTCCTGGGAATATTCTGTGCCACCTCAGACCAAGGAAAACGCATTTGTGGAGCATCTCCCTCAGAACAAGGGCACCAACCCGTGCCAGCAACCATGGAAACCGCGGGGGAAACAACAGAAATCCGGGGCTGTGTGCGGCTCCGGGGAGCTGCAGGAGCTGCATTCCCACATGGAAAGGGAATGCAGCGCTCACTGGGCATGCTGAGAGCCCTGGGGGTGTGACCTTCCATGGATGTGATGGTAGTAAAGGCAGGGAGAGAGGGATATAAAGGGAAGGAGAGAGAGGGATATAAAGCCAAGGAGAGAGGGGTGTGAAGGCAGGGAGAGGGGGATATGAGACAGGGAGAGGGGAATATAAAGCCAAGGAGAGAGGGGGATATAAAGCCAAGGAGAGAGGGATATGAAGGCAGGGAGAAAGGGATGTAAATCCAGGGAGAGAGGGATGTAAAGGCAGGGAGAGGGGGATATAAATCCAGGGAGAAAGGGATATCAAGCTCTGTGCTCAGCAGTTGATGTCAGCCAAAGTCCTTGGTAGAAGCTGAAAAGCCTCGCACAAAGGTTGGGCATTCCTGTTTTTGGGATATTCCTCAGCAGATCCCGGTTTGGGCACCTATAGCGGGGGAAGAGCAGGACCTGCTCCAGTTTGGTCCGCAGGATTCCCGCTGGAATCAAGAGGAGGGATGGGAAAGGAGCTCAGGACTTGCAGCAGCTGTTGGGGAGGTCAAACCCATTCCCAGCCTGAGCCCAGGCAGAGCCAGCTCCTTATTCCCTGCGGCAGCACCAGGTTAAGCCAGACCCAAATCCAAGAATTCCCAAGCCCTGCCAGCGGATGGGGACTCAGTGGTGTCGCAGGAATTTTCACCGTGGAAGACGTGGAAACGGAAATTCCGAGCCCGGTTTGTCTCCAGGCTCTGCCAGGAGGATTTCAGGGAGAGGAGTTGCTTTTCCTGCTAAGGATCCTTCCCGTTGTGATGATTTGTGACAGGCATAATCCCAGACTAATTAGATTTGGGGGCATGTGTTGAAAGCCCTGCACGCTTTCATGTGGGCCGGGCTTTAGGGAGACTCCTGCTTGTTCTGCACAATTGTTTTCAAATTAATCCTTGGAAGCTCTAAGAAATCCAAAGGGAACAATTTTTAAAAATACTTTAATTTTGAATTCTCCCCATCCAGTCGAGGACCAGGTTCCAATCTGGGACATTTCCCCTCAGAAATGTGCCAGGCTGTCGCCTCCCACCCCATCACTGCCATCAGCTGGGCTGAGCTGCTCTCTGAGAGTTTTAATTCCGTTTGCTCTTGGCTAAACTCCATTCCTAATCCTATTTTCACCCGTTTCGATCCAATTTAATCCAGCTTCTGTAAGTCAAAATTAATTACTCCGTGTGCTCTCCCAGCCCTGTGGGCTGAGGGAAGAACAGAGAAATCCCACCTTGGCTTCGAGGGCACCTCATGGCTGCTCAAATCCAGGGAAGCTGCAGAGGGAAAGGAGTTGGGTGAGAGAATCCCAGTGTTTGTCTTAGTTTTGTTATCAGTGTTTCATCCTCGTGGATTTCTCCTCATGGGATAGGGATGCCCATGGAGGAATGCTGATATCCCGGGACAAGGAAAGGAGTCAGCAGCTCCAGGTCACCTCCTTCCCTTTCCTTCACCTCCTCAGGAATTGTTCATTTGCCTCTCATTCCCAGAATTAAGTATTCCTTGTGTCCAAGCTTTGCCAACGGGAAAGGGAAAGGGAAAGGAGTCTGCTCCCACACCTCTCAGGTTTCTTCTCCTGCTTTATAACTTCTCCCACCTAAAAATTGTGGTTGTTCCTTCCAGGGATGCTGTGGGTTGGAATTAACTGGGATTTGTAAAGTATCCCGAAGATGTAAAGCGGAATTCCTGCTGAACTCCAGAATAATTCCTTTATCCCTCGTTTGCAGGCATCTGGGAGCTCTCATCATCCATGATGGTATTTATTCTGATTTTCTGATTTCTCACATCCTCCCTTTTCTCCTCTTTCTCCAGAGGGATCATTCCCACACTACAAAAATTTCCCAAAAATCAGGATGATGAGGAAAATGTTAAAGAAGAGAGGTTGCTCTGCCTCTACCTGTGTGACAGGGGAATGTGCTGCAGCTATGACAGATCCTCACCTCAGGACCTGCAGTGTCCCAAGGAACCAGGAAAACATTTCCAAGCCAGGTTGGACGGGGCTTGGAGCACCCTGGGATAGTGGAAGGTGTTGGGGTTGGAACTGGATGGGCTTGAAGGTCCCTTCCAACCCAAACCATTCCGGGATTCTGTGAGTATTTTAAGGGGTTGTGCCTTTCCTAAGTGCCTGGTCCTATAAAAAATAAATCCAGACCGTTCCTGATTTGGAATTCTTTTCCCCCTTTAGCTCAACCAACAGAAGTTCACGTGGCAGAGCTGACGCATTTTGTGCAGGATTGGCCAAGAAATGAACGTCAAAGTTTCCTGAGCCCTTTTAACCCCCACCAAGGCTTTTGGAAATGAGTTGGGAAAACAAAAACCACCCCCAAAGCCACAAAGAAGAGAAAGGCGCTGCTTGACCCACCCGTGCTCCAGGAGCTCGCTTGGTGGGAGAGCATCTCCCAAGGGATGCAGAATTCCTGCTCTGCTCCATCTGCCCATGGAGTCGTGCCCTGGAACGCTGCTCTGGCAGCACTGAAGCAGAGCAGGCACAAAGGTGCTCTTTCATTCAGGGAAAGCATCATCTTCAAGTAATTAACTGGAGATTAGCCCCAAACGATGCCCAAACAAGTGAGATAGGAAGGGCAGGGAATGGCTCCTGCCCTGATCCCGGCGTGGAGCTGTGCCAGGGCAAACAGAGCCTGTGGGAGGGTGGAAAGGCAGGATGGGCAGGCGGAGCTGGGTGTTGTTTCCCAATAAAAGGGGCTCGGGGCAGGCGGTGCCTTTGTCACCTCCCAGTGTCCCCAGAGCTCGCCCGTCCCTGTCTCTCCAGGATGCTCACAGGGATGGCCTGGAATCGCTGCACTTCCAGGGCTGGAATTCCAGCAGCACGTGAAGGAACAGCCCCGCTCCTCCTGTGAGGTTTCCTCCAAACAATCCCCTCCTTCCATGGCTGCTGCAAAGGGCAGGGAGGGACAGCAGGAGCGAGGTTTTCCTGGGAATGAGTCTGTGCCTGCTGTCCAGCCTGGTCTGGGGGAAGTGTCCTGCTCACAGCAGGGTGATCCTGAAGGTCCCTCCCAGCCCAAACCAGTCCATGGTTCCATGGTTCCATTCATGGGAAGCACAGCTGGGAAGTTCTTCCTCTGGAAGGAGCAGGAACTGCCCGAGGTCTCCATCCAAGGGCTGCTCAAAAAAGGTTCTTTGCAGATTAAACCCGGGTCTAAACTGAGTGCAAAGCTGGTCCTAGAAACTCGAAACACAGAACAGAGGGGCTCCCCATGGGCAGGGACACCCTCCACCATCCCAGGGTGCTCCAAGCCCTATCCAGTCTGGCCTTGGACACTTCCAGGGATCCAGGGGCAGCCACAGCTTCTCTGGGAATTCCATCCCAGCCCCTCCCCACCCTCACAGGGAGGAATTCCTTCCCAATATCCCATCTTGCCTTGTCCACGTGAAGCCATTCCTGGCACTGCATCCTGACTGCCCTGGGAGCAAACCATCCCTCTTAGAAAGCCCCCTGGAGCAGAAGGAGCTGGAATAGCCGGGAGCAGGAACTGAGTGTGTGTGAGGTGACTTTACAACCGCGCTGCCCCGAGAGGGCAATAAAAGGGCACAGCCCAATTACCGGGGTTTAATTAAGAATGGAACATTGAAATGAGGTGCATCACTGTTTGTATGGCACGGGTTTCATTTCGGCACTGCACCCCGAAATAAATCAGCTCTGTTGGGTCTGCAGTGCTGGTGGCATTCCTGAGCAGGAGGGAAGGGAATGGAGCCGCCTCTGGAATTTTCCCTCTAAATCACCCCCGGCTCTGTCTGCGTGCGGCGACACTCGAGACAATTAATTCCAGCTAATTAAAGGTGTGAGTTTTGAGCAGATCAGCTCAGCCACCCCGAGCAGCCCGCTCCATTCACAACTCACACGCCATTGATCCAGCTGGGATTGATTCCCTTGGGGTGGGGTGGAAGAAATGGAATTAAGGCCGTTTGAAATGTGAATGAACGTCTGCTCCAGCCTTTTCCAGGGATTTCATTTATCCATTTCTTTTCCCTGGGCATCCCTGGCTTTTCTGGAGCTTTGCAGGAGCTGGGCAGGTTGGGTGGGCAGCTCCACTCTCCCAGATTTCAGCTGTGCTCCCACAAGGATTCCTGGGAATTTCCAGCATCCAAAGTGCTGCCGGTACTGAAACCCTGTGGATGGCACTGCCAGGCTCTCCATGCCCTGCTCCATCCTCTCCCATCTTCCTGCCCTGTGGAAATGGAATATCTCAGCTCACTGCCGTGGCAGAGCCACTCTGGAGCTCTTAACACACTCAGCTGGGAAGGAATTTCCCTGCGAACTTCAGCCTCTCTGTCCAGCCTGCAAATCCCTGGATGCAGCCACTCCTGGGGTCAGGAATCCTCTGGCCACTGGTGCCCAGCCCTAATTTTCATCTTCTGCTGCATCAGGGATGCTCCTGCACCTCTGGAATAACTCATGGATTCCCAGCTCCCACCCCTCCAGGAGCAGGGGTTGGAGCTGCCCATCCAGCACTGGGGTATCCAAACACCCCCAGCATTCCAAAAAATGCCATTACAAGACTCAGCCTTTTCCTGGCTCAGCTCCATCTCTGTGCACACTCAAGGAGTTCCTCCTTATTCCACAGGACAGCCAGGAAAGTTTCCAAGTTGGTGGCAAATCCCTCTGAAATTCCCCACTGGAGCGGTGGGGCCGGAGCTTGGAGCCGTGGAGCTGGAAACACGGAGCATTTTCCCTGCTCCAGCGGGGAAAACTCGGGATCTGCAGGCACTGGAGCGCATGAAAGAGCCCTTGTGGTCCCCACGAGGCTGCTCCCTGTCATCCCTTCAACTCTGTGCGCACTTTTCCTGGGAGGGAAGCGAAATTCCTGCCTCGGGATTGGCGCCACTGTGCCAGAACAGCAGTGACCTCTGCAACCACACAAGATTTAGTGGTGGCTTGATTTCAGCTGTAATGAGCCTTTGGAAACCACCACCAGCCAAATGTTTTCTTCTCCTTTAACTCTTGGTGGATCTCGGGGAATAAATAACGGAGCAGACAGGAATAAATGAGGGAACAGACGAGCCGGCGGGGCAGGAATGGAGAATTCCCGGAGAATTACCCGGCGTCTGAAGTGGGAGCGCGGTGGTACCCGGAGCAGGGAGGTGCTGAGTGAGAAGTTATTGGGAGAAATGAGGCCTGAACTCCTTCCAGCAGGAGCAGCCCCGGCTGGTGGGAGGCACAGGGAACGGCTGGGAACGGCGAGGAGAATCCGAGATTCCTCCCTGCACCGAGATCCAGGGATTCACTGAGGGGTGATTTCCTGCAGGCCTGCGGGTGGGAGAGGTGACCTGAGCCCAGCCAGCAGCATCCCATGGAATCCTGGAATGGTTCGGTGGGAAGGGACCTTGAACTCATCCAGTTCCAACCCCAACACCTTCCACTGTCCCAGGGTGCTCCAGGCCCCATCCAGCCTGGCCTTGGACACTTCCAGGGATCCAGGGGCAGCCACAGCTTCTCTGGGAATTCCATCCCAACCCCTCCCCACCCTCACAGGGAGGAATTCCTTCCCAATATCCCATCTAACTCTGATCTCTGTTAGTGTGAAGCCATTCCCTGTGTCCTGTCCCTCCATCCCTTGTCCCAAGTCCCTCTCCAGCTCCCCTGGAGCCTCTTTAGGCCCTGGAAGGGGCTCCAGGCTCTGTCAGGAGAAGCGTGTGCTCATCCTTTTGATTCCCACACAATCACAGAACCAATTAGGCTGGAAAAACCTCTGAGATCATCAAATCCAACCTAAATTTCTGTGCAAGCTGCATCTGCAGGGGATCCCTTTCCCATAAAATGTGGTCCTGGCTGCAGTCTGCCACCAGGACCTGCCCTGAGCACCGAAGGCAGACACAGACCGAGAAACCTCCTCATGGGAAGCAAAATCAATTTAAAAAAATCTGGGGTTTATGCTTTGGAACGAGTGTCCAAACTTTTCCACTTGCACAGCAGAGAGCTGCAGGAGCTGCTGGAGCTGGGTTGATCTGGGGTTCCCCAGCAGGGCTGGAGAGTGGCAGTGTCCCCAGGCCAGGGGTGATGCCACCACCGTGCCACTGACGGAGCCACGCAGGGTTGGGCGACCCAATTAATTGGGAGCAGCTGGAAACATCTTTCTCCAGGTTTAATTTGCTGCATGACTGAACCTCTCCTGCGTGGGGATTTAATGTGGGAGAGGGGCAGGGTCAGGGCACGGTGTGATGGAAATGGGGCTCCTTTCCAGGTCCCCCCACGGCGCTGGGATCCACCAGTGACATCCCTCGTGCTGGTCCCAGTGCTCCCAGCAGAGCTGAGGCTGCCCCAGCACCAGGACAGGGAAATTGGCGGTGCTCAGCCTTCCCTGGCTCCTCAAACCCTGACCCCAGCCCAAATCCTGGCTCCAGGGCACTTTAACCCCATTACACAGGTTTAGGGATTCCCAAGCTGTTTGTCCATGAAGCCAGAGCACCCCAGGGCCAGGGATCTGCTGCATCCAAAGGGAAGGGCATCACCTGTCCCTGCTGGCAGCAGAGGGGCTGCTGGTCACCTAGAGCTGAGAATTCCTCAGGAAACGGAGTCTGCTGAGATCCCAGACTTGGCTGCACCGCTGATCCCTGTGGCCCAGAGCAGCCCCGTGGGGTGGAGGCAGCAGGAGCCTGCCAGGGGTGAGCTCCGAGTCAGGGATTGCTGCTCCCAAGCCCCAGCTCAGCCCCGGTAAATAACACCGAGGGAGAACCGAGCTTTCATCAGGAGCCTGCCCCGCTCTGGCTCAGGGAAGATGAAGAATTCCCATTAAATTCACCTCGTGGGCATTTCGTGCCCAACCCTTTGCCCAACCAGCAGCAAGCTGTGGCTGAGCAGGGGCTGCTTTCAAAGGCTTGCAGGGATTCACCGCATTTTTCCAAGCACCCCATCCCTTTGTTCGCCTTCTGGGGAGCCAATCCAGCCTGATACTCCCGTTTTTGTTACAGCCATGACCTTTCCTATCCTGATTCCCATCTAACTCCAACCATTTTGGCAGCTCGGAGCTGTTTGCTGTAACAATAATCCTGCCTCGCTGGGCTGCCCGGGTTTGTAACCTCTTGTGCTACACCAGCTTTTATTTCAATAGATAACGTCAGATTCTCACCTGCGCTGAGTTGGAGGGAAGTCAATTTATGCCATCAAAAGAGCTGGCCCCGAGTTTTAACTCCATCAAACGCCTCTTTGATCTTCTTTTGGAGGAAAGGGAAAATGGAATAACACTGTAACTGCAGGGGGTTGTGCCCCACGTTTTATCTCCTGCCTCTAAACCTTCCCGGGTGGAATTGTGCTGTTCCCAATTAGCGACTCCCAGCATGGATTGTGCTCCATGCTGGCCCTCAGGAAAGCCAGGGCATCACACCTTCAACTCATCCTGCAGGACCAAGCTCCTGAGAGGAGAGGACTCCTGCTCACTGCAGGGATTTGGGAACGGCAGGGATTAATCCCACACCTCTGGGCAGTGCTGGGTGCAGGTTTGGCACTGCAAGGACGGGCTCTTATCTAATCTCATCTCTCTCAGGTCAAGCAAGGACCTGACCCTGTCACTTGTTCTCGCTACCAGGAAGAACCCTCTGCTCCACACCTGTGGTGCCTCCAAACAAAGGCTCCTCTGTTGGACACCCGGCGCCTTCTGCTCCTCACCTTCCTCCCGCTCCCTCTGTGACCTCCCCGTGTTCCCTCTCATGATCCCGCTCTCATCCCATGGAGCAGCCCCTCTGCAGCAGACAAACGTCCTGGCCACATTCCCAGTGGGATTTCTCCGGGATGTGGCCTTTGGGTTGCAGAGGAATGTGGGGAAGCTTCCGGAGAGGCTCTTCGTGCCTTCACTGCTGAGCACCATGTGAGAGGCATTTTCCCCAGTTAAATTCCTGGATTTTCTGTATTTGCTTGAGCTGTGGGATCAGCCTGAGCTGCTGAGGGGGTCTGCAAGCTCAATCTAGGTCACTGTGCCAAGCTGGCATCGCTGCCCGGCTGCCCTCACCAAGGACAACGCCAGCCTCGGAGCTGTCACCTGCAGCCGAGCACTCCCTGCCTCCACCAGCCCGGGCTGCATCCAAAATCCCAGGAAGTGATGGATGCATTGTCTCCTCAACAAAGCAGCTCCTGCTGGAGCTGCAGGAATCCCCACACTGGGCTCTGAGTGAGGAATTTAATCAAGTCGGGTCTCCCTCATCTCTTCAGGAGCGACTCAGGCCAGCTGAGAGGAACATCAAGCAGGCAGCCGGCGTGTCCAGAAGGGAAAGGTTGTCCTTCTCCCTGGTAATTGGAGCTTTGCAGAGCACTGGAGCATGAGAATTTATAACCTTTCCCAGCCATTGCTTCTGGGCTTTTCCTGAGGCTCTCCAGCTCCGGGTGTTTGTGTTTCGCCGCTCTTCCTCCTCCCTCCCTGCTGCTCCAGCCCGTCCTGACTCACCTGCCACGGCACAAGGCCCCAGCCAGCCCAGATAGGGGTTGTGCAATGAGCTTTTGGAAACTCTGAAAGGTTAAACCGTCCTTATAAACAGCGGAAAGGTTATAAAAGTTGTGTTTCCAACCCTCCGCCTCTCCCCGGGCGCCTCGGAGTCATTTTCTTTATGGCAAAAGAAAACAGAGCTTTTAATTCGGCGTCTGTGCTGAGCCCACTGAACACTGGGAAGAGGGCACCGGGTCCTCTCCTGCTTTTAGAGAGCTAATTAATTTTAACTAACTTTGCCATAAGCCTGACTTTCCCTTTGTCTGGGCAGAGCAGGAGCGGAGCCGTTCGTGGTGTGCGAGACCATGGCCAGGCCTCACCTGGAGGAGCCGTGACAGCGGCGAGGGGGCCCCGCTGTGACCCCCGGGGACGCCCTGGCAGCCCAGGGCTTCAGGAAAACCCATTGCACCGGTGCATGAGGTAACCCACAGACTGGGAGACAGCGTCTGCCACCGGGCTGTGCAGCAGCAATCCCCACAGAAGTCCCTGCCTTGTGAAGTTGTCAAACTGTAAAGTTAATGAGGTAGAAATGAGAGCTTGGCGCAGGCGTCTGAGCGCTGGAATTGCTCCCCGACGGGTTCCCCCCGCTCTGATTGCAGCCCGTGCAAATGAAGTGGCTGAGGGTCCCCTTGGAGCCCGGCCAAGTCGCCACTGCTGCTGCAGAGAGCTCCTTTTGCAGCTCCATAAACACGGGGAAGGAGCAACATGTGGCTGCTCGGAACGAGACAAGCAGGAAAAGCAGACAGACATTACACTGCTCCTGTGCCGGGCAGGAAACACCAAACCATCCCCACCACGCTCACACCAACAGCCACTGGGCAGGGGGGCTGGGACACAGCGGGGGTGTTCCTGGAGCTGGGGGACACTGGGGGACACGAGGGCACAGATCTGCATGGAAAAGGTTGGAGGGGTTTGTGCTGAGCAGGGATGGGGTGGGACAGAGCAGGGACATTCCAGGAGCTTGGGAACACTGGGGGACATGAGGGCACAGATCTGCATGGAAAATGTTGGAGGGGTTTGTGCTGAGCAGGGATGGGGTGGGACAGAGCAGGGACATTCCAGGAGCTTGGAGATGCTGGGGGAGATGAGGGTTCTGATCTGCATGGAAAATATTGGAGGGGTTTGTGCTGAGCAGGGATGGGGTGGGACAGAGCAGGGGTGCTCCAGGAGCTTGGGGTTGCAACAGGGCACAGGTCTGGATGGAAAGATTTGGAGATTTTCATGCTTTGCCTCTGAAAAAAGCGCTTGGATGGATGGGTTTGGTCTCAGAGCTGAGGTGGTGTGGGGGGACAGCGATGAACACGCAGCAGGAGAGGGCAGCTGGGGAAGGAAAACCTTCCCTTTGGAGCTGGGGTGTCCCCACAGGGAAGCTCCCGGTGTCTTCCCAGGAGCCCAAGGGCAGGGTGAGCACCACCAAAGCAAACCGTGGAAAGGTGAGGGATGGACGGAGCCATCTGCCAACCCTTCCTGGCTGAGGAGCTCGTGCGTCCTGCTGGGAGCACCCCTGGCTGAGCCACAACTCCACGCTGAAGTGGAGGAGGAATATTAATTGTGGAGAGCAGGAGCAGAGCTGAGCCCTCTGAGACATTCGTGTCTGAGGCTTGGGACTGTGAGATTTTGCTTCTAAAAATCCAACCAAGTTCACTTAGAGAAGTGGGCCGTGGTCCTGAATGGAATTATGTAAGGTCTCCAGGAGGAAAAACTGAAGGAAGAGCGAACTCTGCAGATTTTCCATCATTTTCCCATTGCCAGGAAGCTGAGAGAGCTGCAGCTTGGAGCTCCAGCACAAGCACAAATTTTGAGGTGTGCTGATGATGTCCATCAGGAAAATGCCTTCCTCGTTAAATTAATTATTCCAAACAAATCCTGTCTGCCCCTTCCTTGTTGCCAAAAACGTGAGGGCCCTGTTACAGCACAGGGCCTCAAGGAACAACTTCCTGAGGATACAAACACATCCAGAGGGATGTGAGAGCGGGACCAAGGGCTGGAACAGGCTGTTAGGATGACAGGAGTGATCTGGTCAGGTTTAAAAGAGGATTTGGACCCCATTCCTGCAGCAGAGGAGCTGATCCAGCTTTGAGGACATCCCCCAGTGAACCCCTCAGGGATGCTCTGATCGCTGTGAGAACCAGGACACCTCTCACTGCCCACTCTGCATTATCAGAGCCATCACATTTTTGGGATTTAAGGCTCAAATCCATCCCCAGTACAGGTTATTTTGATAAAGGAGAACCCGCTGAGGTCCTGAACATACCCAGACAAACACTGGCAGCCCAAGGCCCTCCCTCTCCGCCCCTTGCAGCAACAGGGGAATTGGGAAGATCAATTTGACACCAAATTGAACAGGAATTAACATCCCTGTGAGCTCCCCAGTGCAGCACAGTCCCACAGCTGCTCCCTTTGGTTTGGGACTTCCAGAGCTGCCGAGTGGCCACGGTAGGAAATTGCCAGGCTGTGACTTTGGATTCTGCCAAGAGGCTTTGGAGAGGCTCCAGGGAAGCTCCGTGACAGCTCTGGGAAAGCTCTGAAGTGTCTCATCGGGAGTGGGGGTGTCTGGGATGACTTTTGGGAGTGTTTCACATTTGGGGTTATGAAGCTGGGGAGCTGCCAGTTGAAGGGCGATTTTCAAGCATCCCCGTGTTCCATCCCTGTTCCTCCACCACCCCAATGTGTCCCTTTCTCTCAGAGAGAAGAACCAGAATTCAAAGAGGGCAGGGCCAGAGCCTCCCACCTCCCTGCACACCTTCCTCCTCCTCATTCATTTCTCCACAGAATCGGGGATTTTCCACACACACACGCTTTTGTTCCGAGTTATTTCTCCAGGTTTTATCATTCCCAGAGAGTCCACACTTCCCTGCCTCCTTCTCCCACAGCTGCTGCTGCTTTCCTCTCCAAGGGCACACATTTCCCCTGCCTTGCCTTCTCTCTGCACCCTTTTGGGATCCCACTACCTTCCCAAGCAGGAGCCAGGGTCTTTCTTTATTCCGTGTGTCTCCCAAATCCTGTCAGATGTGCAGTCTGAATCCCAAGGCACTGCTTGCTTTGTAGGAATCCCCAGGGAACAGGAGCTCAGCAGAGGGATTTCAGAAGGAACCAGGCTGCAAAGTCAGCCCATCAATCCAGCTTCATCCCAACATTTTCTTGTCACCATCCCTGCAGGGACTTGAAAGCAGATGGGACCCTTGGGGACACGGTTTAGTGGGAGAAGAGTTGGACTCGGTGATCTTTTCCAACCCAAATTCCATGATTCCAGGACTGTTTTCAGGTGGTAGCTCCTTCCCACCATCCCAGACATGGCTCTGGACACTTATCCCGAGTCTGCCTCCCCTCTCAGTGCACAGGAACACCAGATCTCATCCAGGAAATGAGGAATATCTTCCCAGAGCTTCCACACTGCAGGACAACACTCCTTGGAAGGGTGGGAGCAGCTCCTGCTATGCAAATCCCGGCTTTGTGAGCTCCCATCCCAGCACTGGGACTTAGGATTGGGTTTGGATTTTTTTTTAAAAAACCTATTTTGGATTTTTTAAGGTTCAAAGCTTCAGGCAACCAAAGTGCTGCTTCTTCCTGCTGTTGGAAAACCAGCAAAGTGGTTCCTTCCCCTTGCAGCACCCAAGACTTGTTCCTGCTGCACCCAAAGCTTGGGTTGATGCCATATCCCAAATTTTACATCCCCAAATGCTCCCTTCCCCAGTGAGACCCAGTTTGCTGTGCCTCCAGCCTCTCCCATGCCTGGATTTCCCCTTTCACGTGGGCTGAGCCACCAGGAGAGGCGTGAGCAGCCTCCCCGCTCCGGGGCTGTGCCGGGATGCAGATGTTGTGCGCGGATACTCCCCGGTGCTGTCACAGCTGGACATCCCATTAATATCAGCAATATTTGGGTTGAGCCATTTTAATTGAAACCACGGCTGGGATTTTTTTTTTTTATTTTTTTTCCCCCCCTAACTCGTAGGCAAACGTGTTCCTGTCGTCCTTCCCAGGACAGTTATTGCTCGGAGACATCTGGTTTCCCAGTTCCAGCGGCACAGACGGATTTCCACCGTGTAGTTCCTCGCCTGTTGACAGGGCAGAATTTTTTAATATGGGGTTACTATCATCCAGACTTCCTCCACCTCCTCATTTAGGTGATGGAAACCTCTAAACAGTCCCTCAGCTCCTCCATCTTCAAGCTGCTGGCCCGGGTTTATGAGCTCACAGACACGACACCTCCATGTCTGATTTCCCTCTTCCCTCCCCTCCGAGGTGAAATCCAAGCCCCAAATGTGAACCGGACCTGATGGGGTTTTTTGGGTTTGGTTTTTTTTTTTTTAGCCCTTTTGTTGAGGTCTGTTCCATAGAAACCAGAGCAGCAGCTTGGAGCACCAAGGGAAAATCATCCCAGTTCTGTAAGGGGGATTCTGAAAAAGAGGGAGAGGGGCTTTTCTATGGACAGATCATGGCAGGATGAGAGGAAATGGATTTAAACTGCCAGAGGGCAGGGAAAGATGGGATATTGGGAAGGAATTGTTCCCTGTGAGGGTGGGGAGGCCCTGGCACAGGGTGCCCAGAGAAGCTGGGGCTGCCCCTGGATCCCTGGAAGTGTCCAAGGCCAGGCTGGACAGGGCTTGGAGCAACCTGGGATAGGGAAAAGTGTCCCTGCCCATGGCAGGGGTGGCTCTGGATGAGCTTTAAGGCCCCTCCAACCCAAACCATCCTGGGATTCTGCAATCCTGGGGCTGTTTCCAGTATTTCCCCGTGACACCGATGGGAGCGGCATCATAGGATGGAGCTGAGACCCAGAATGGTTTGGGTTGGAAGAGACCCTAAAGAAGAGACCCTAAAGAGACCCTAAAGTCCCCAGGGACTCCTCCCACTGTCCCAGGGTGCTCCAAGTCCTGTCCAGCCTGGCCTGGGACACTCCCAGGGATCCAGGAGCAGCCACAGCTTCTCTGGGCACCCCATTCCCATTCCCTGAATCCATGCACCACCCAAGAGGGGTTTAAGCCCAGCTCACCGAGCTGCACTTTCCCTGCAACAATTCCACCTGCTTGCCCAAGGTGTGAACTGGGCTCTTTATTTTCTTTTCAGGCTTTATTGCCCCCTCAAAAAACGGGCAAAACCCAGGGAAAAAAAAAAAAGAAGTTATTAGGTAAGGTAAAAACAAACTTTACCTTTCATTCCTGCTTTTATTGGTTACTGGAAAATAAGTTTTACAAACTATCTCTTGCAGAGGACTTGTTTGCAGCTAGTTTATATGGTAGCTTTTGTTCACATAAAAATTTAGAAAGCTCCTTTCCTCCTCTCCTTTCCCCCCCCTCCCTGCAATCCATAAGGGAGGAATTACAGTGTGAAATATATCCAGCGCTAGCAGGGCTGTGTTGTGAAGCTAAAATGAACACAGTAAATTCTGAGAAGGAATTTGTTTAACCTATAACCTTAAAGTAATAAGTGGAGTGCTAAATGTTTTGGCTCACACTGATATATTTTTATAACACTTGGCAAGGCAGCTCGGAGGCTGAAAGAAAAGCTGGAGTGCTGCAGGAACAGTTCCCTGCCTCTCCAGCTCCGAGGAGGCCGAATCCCAACTGGGCACCGGCCCCGTGGATCCGCGTGGGCGCCGCGGGGAGCGGGGATGTGCCACCCGGGAACTGGGAGCGCGGTGGGATGGACGTGGATGCACCCAGTGCACCTCATCCTGCCTGCTGCAGGCTGCATTAGCTGAATTAGCCTTTTTTAACTTAATTAGGATCCCTCTGGAGGGTTCTGGAGCTGCGTGGGACCGTGGGCACCGCGGCTCAGCCTGGAGCCACCAGCAGTGACCCCGGGGTCCCCGCTGGGAGCAATAATTCCCCTCCTCCCCCCACACACGCTTTCCCGAAGATTTAAGGGCACTGCAGAGCACGGGCCTGGCTTTCCTTCATTAACACCCGCCTGACGTGGGCTCCAATAACACCGACCCTGCCCGTGCCACCGCCGGGGCTCAGGGAGCCGGGATGTGCCGGCGCTTTCCCGGCTCCATCCTGCTCCGAGCCCGGCCACGGGGATAACCCGGGCTCCCCGCTGCTCCCTCCGGGGAAACACGGGGTGAACCACCCTGGAATCCCCGGGAGAGAGCTTGCAGGACTGGTACGTGGAGCAGGAGGGATGGGACGAGGAGCAGGAGGGATGGGATGAGGAGCAGGAGGGATGGGACGTGGAGCAGCAGGATCAGGATGCAGAGCAGGAGGCCTGGGATGAGGAGCAGAGCCAGGATGCAGAGCAGCAGAGCCGGGATGCGGAGCAGGATCTGTCCCATCCCATCCCATGCCTGGCCAGGCTCCAGGGCTCCGTCTCGCCTGGAGCCGCCGGGGTGCTTTGCCTGCAAACCCACACAGGTTAAAGCAAATCCTTCTTTCTTTCCAGACAACGTCACTCTTGTTGCATCCCAGCCCAAGGTGATGTTTTTCCTGGGAAGAGCCCAAGAGCCGCATTGCAGAGCCCTGCTGAAGGTGCTGCTGCTCCAGCGGGGCAGAGCCTGCAGGGAGCTGTGGGGGAAAGGAGGGGCTCCAGCCCCAAATCCCCGTTCCTGGGGGTCTGTAAGGTGGGGAACAAGGGGTGTCCATGTGGGAAACACCCCCGGACCCTGGGCAGGCTGGATGCTGAGCTGGGCTTTGGGGAAGGGGGGTATCCTCACCATGGAGGAGATGGGAATGAGGATTTTGGGGGGATCGCAGGGGAGCCTCCCCAGCCCTCCCAGCATAGGGGTCTCACCTGTAAGCACTGATGAAGAACAAAGTGTCTGCCCTCAGCCCGGAGCAGCGCAGATCCCATCTCCTGAATTTGGGAAAGCAGCACATGGCAAAGACTTTCCACACGTCCTCAGTTTAGATTTGTGTGGTGGCACCCTTAGCACTGAGCATCCATTCCTCTCACCCGTGGAGGGTGCCCTGGGGAATTAGGAAGCATCATTAAAGATGGGGAAACTGAGTCATGGCGCTTTTTGGTGACTCTCTCCTTGTGGGAAGCCCGGGGCAGGTCAGGACAACACGAGGAGCTCCACCCACCTCTGTCACCCTCCAAAGCTCCTGGGAGACCAGGAAGGATCCATCCTGGGACTCGATGATCCCTGTGGATCCCTTCCAACTCAGGACATTCCCGGACCCTCTGAACTGGGGTATTTCCCCTCCCAGGAAATCAGGGAGCAGCGATGGTGGCAGCAGGAATGTGTCACACCCCTCCTCCTCCTCATCCCCGTCTTTATATTTTTCCATTTTTAATTTGGCATTATTAATCTCGGGGGGGGAGGGGTATAAATAACCTTCCTCCCCCTTCCCTGCCTCCCCTCCCGGATCATTTCCCGTGGATTAATATTTGCTAGCTCGTTTGCACAGTAGCCTGTAGATTTTCAGCCTCGCCGCCGGGACGATGTTGACTCGCCGAGAAATTCCAGGGGCTTTGCCCTGGCACAAAGCAAACAGTGTGTGCTGTAATCAGACTCAACACCTCGGCAGAGGGTGAAAAGAGATATTCTGTGGCTCTGATTTCCACGCGGGATTAGGTGTTTGTCTTGTAAAGCGTTCAGGTGGGGGAACGAGGGGGAGTTACGGGTTAAACACGGGGAGCAGGGCCGGCCCGGGGGAGATGGGGCTGCAGGAGCTGGGGATTGGCGGCTCTGAACGGCCCTCACGGCTCCTGGGGGCTGCAGGGACCCCGCTGCTATTTGTGGATCCCCGCAGCAGATCCCGATCCAAACCCGCCCGCTCTGCAGGAGCCTCTCCGTGCACTGATTCCCCCCCAGAGATTTTCTGCTCATCTTATTTTGGGGTGAACCCAGAGCCCCTCCAGCGCTGTCCCCAGCTGGCACGAGGCCACCTTGAGCCACAGCAGGAGATGGATCTTGTTGGATCAAGGGGAAAGGGGCAGGATGAGGGCGAGCGGGGTGACACTGTCCAGAGTCACATCCCAAAAACGGCTCTGTGCCCTCCAGCTCTGTTCTGGACGGGTTTATGGCCCTGGCTGGGAAGGTGTGAAGGGGCAGCAGCACAGAGTTTCCTCCTGAATCGGCTCCTTGTTCGCTGGAGGCTGGAGAGGGCCCAGCCCCGGCTGGCCTGGGCAGCCAGGAGCCGCCGGCTCTCCCTGGAAAAACCACCACAGGCACCGGGCTGGGAATGTCCACCCACAACGAGACTCTGGGGTGGCACCAACCCCAGCAGGGCCCAGCGAGGGACAGCCAGAGCCAGGAGTGGAAACCACACAAAACTCCGCCTGGGAATAGGGGCTGCTTGGCGCTGGGAAGGAGTGCTAGCTGCTGTCAGAGAGCCCATGGAAAAATGATGGATTCGGCAGCTCTGGAGGGATGCAGGGCAAGAGCTGCTGTTCTGGCAGTGAAATCCCTCTTGGCTCAGCACAGGGACAGCCTGAAGGTGCCTCACGGCCTACACGATGCCATCCCAGCCTCTGGCTCTATGAATCCGAGGAGTTTTCCCTGGAATAGGCCAAGCCAGCCCGAGCAGCTCCAAGCAGAGATCCAGAATCCGAGGAAAAATCCCTCCTGGCCAGTTCGTGCCCACGCAGGGCACCGGAGCTGTGGGGTCCTGGGCAGCCTGGCAGGGACTGGAGGAGCAGCCCTGCAAAGGAAGGAGCAGAGTCCAGGCTGGCAGGAGCCGGGAATGGGATGAAGGAGGCCGGGATGGCTGCCAGGAGCACCGGGCGCCTGGCACAGAGGCTGGAGAGCTCCTGGAGCCATCCCGGCTGCCCAGCCTGGATTTACCCCACAGGGGCAGGCAGGGAGCAAGACCCCCTCAACCCTCAGGCATCTCTGGCTTTTCCAACCCCATCCCTGTGCAGAGAATTCCCTGGGCATGGAGGGTGGGTGACAGCGAGGAGCCCCCCCAGCACCTGCCCATTCCGGGCCCTGCTCCTGCTTCCCCCGGAGCGGAGTCACGGCAGATTATCGGGAATGTTATTGCAGTGGCAAGAGGCTCCTGCATCCAGGAGCAGGCAATATCCTGCCTGGAATGTCCAGGGAGCTCTGCCATGGGCACATTCTTCCATGGAGTCATTTGGGTGGCAGCGCTGGCTCTGCTCGGGACGGGCTCTGGCAGTTCCTGGGTTCTTTCCTCTTTGCAGGAGATTCACCTTGGATGTGGATTGTTGGACACAAAATGTTCCACAGGAAGTGTGGGGTGACAGGGCTCGGGGTTAATGTCACCCAAGAGAAAAAGGGTGGAAGAAAGGAAGAATGTGGGAAAGCTCTAACAGCCCCACATGGTGAGAAACGAGAATGGGAAGTCAACATTCCTTTATCTCCAGCTGAGTGCAAGTTTTGGGGTTGCATAAATGACTTCTGAAGGTCTCTCCCAATCCAAGTGGTTCGGATTCTATGGCTCAGCCCACTGGGAGCTGCTCCCTTCCCGAGCACCCATCCCTTTTTCCCTTCCTGTCCCCTCAGAGCCGTGTCCCTGCCTTCCCACTGCAGCCCATCCCACAGAGAGCCAGGGACAATTAACATGAAATATTTGTCCCAGAAAAAAGAAAAGGGCTGTGCCTTGGCTGGGGAATGAGGAGCCACCTCCCAGCTCTGTGCCAGCCGGGATTTCTGGCACGGAGCAGGGACAGGGAGGGCATCCAGGGCTTGGTGGCCCTGGAGCAACCCGGCACAGCGGGTCGTCCCTTCAGCCTGACTGGGAAAACTCTTCCCAGCAAAGCAGAGAGAGGTTTATTGCCACTGTCAGGATCTGGGAGTCCGAGACTGGCAGCACAATACAAAATCCAAGCTCAGGGTAAGAATTCCAAGCCCCTGGGGATGAGGAGGTTCAATAAAAGGGTTGTACCCACCTCCCGTCCTGTTCTCAAAGGATGGGATCTGCCCTGGCTGCTGCATGGAAAAGGGCTCTAAACAGGGCCTGAGCCCCTGGCTGCTCCTGGGGCAGTCCCTGCAATCCCTGTCCCTGCAATCCCTGTCCCTGCAATTCCTGTCCCTGCAATCCCTGTCTCTGCAATCCCTGTCCCTCCAATCCTCGTCCCTCCAATCCTCATCCCTCCAAGTCCCCTCTCGCCATCCTGTCCCTCCAAGCTCAGTCCCTCCAAACCCCATCCCTCCAATCCTCGTATTTGTGAGCCCCATCCCTTCAAACTTCATTCCTTCAAACCCCATTCCACCAATCCCATCCCTCCAAATTCCATCCCTCTAAATCCCACCCCTCCAAACCCCATCCTTCCAAACCCCATCCCTCCAATCCCCAGCTCGGGCTGTGCCATCCCCAGCTGCCCCAGGATGTGGGATCTGTGCCGCTGGAGCTGCAGCAGACAGGGATAACCCCATTCAAACACGGCGGGATGGGATCCCTGTTCTCCTCCCATTCCTACCCTGCTTCCATCCCACCCATTCCATCCTGCAGCTCCCGCGGGCCGGGAGCAATCCGTGCCCCGTTCCCTGCTCCCGCAGCTGCGCGGGGCTGTCTCCTTCAGGAGGAGCCAGAGGCACACAGGAACGGGCCGGCGGCTGCCCCGGCCCCGCTCGTGCCGGGATTGTCCCTCTCGGTGCTGCCCAATCCCTTGGGATGCATCCATGGATACCCCGAGGTCCAACACCCAGCGCCCTCCTGAGGACTCGCAGGCAGGAGGGACCTTTGGGATGAGATGCTGGAAATCGGGACAAAGAGTTTTAGTTCCTGCAGGCAGGAAAGTTTTTCCCTGTTATGGGAAACAGTCGGAAAAGTTACATCCCTCTCAGTAAAATCCACTTCTGGAATTTCTGGGATTATCCATGAGGGAGCTGCTTTTGGGGACCACCGAGCCCCTCTCCCAGGACAGCTCCATCAGGGTGAGGCACTGCAGAGTTTGTAGGAGCAGGGGGGATGCAGAGCTCTGGGATGAGAGGGAAGAGTTTCTTAATCAGCTAAAATTCAGGGAATTTCACAGGGAAGAAAAATGGAATGAATAGAAAAACTGAGGCAGGTAATTGCAGCAGCTGCAGCTGCGATTGCACAGGGAGGAGCAGGACCTTCAAAGGTTGCACTGACCAAGCTCTGCATCCTTGTCCTTCAAATTCCACATCCAGAAATCCCTTGTGGGCCAGCAGGGACATGGATACCCCCAGGAGAGCTGGAAAACAATCCCCTCCCACCCTGGGGCCGCTCCAAGCAGCCTCTGCATGGAGCAAAGGATGCAAATCCCTGTCCCTCTGCTTTGCATCTCATCTGCATCATCCTCCTGCTCTGGGACAGGCTGGGGGGAGAGGGGGAAATGGGGGGGAATGCCTGTTTGGGGTGGGAATGGGGATAAGGATGGGAATGGGAATAGGGATGGAGAAAGGGAGAGGGAAAGGGATGGGAATGGGAATGGGGTCAGGGATGGGGAAAGGGATGGGAATGGGAATGGGGTCAGGGATGGGGAAAGGGATGGGGATTAGGATGGGAAATAGGATGGGATAGGGCTAGGATGGGGATGGAGATGGGGATACAGATGAGGATGGGGGCATGGATGCTCTTGATGCCACTCAAGGCAGGTCCCAGGTCCAGAGCCAGCACCTCAGCCAGCACTTTCCTTCCTTGTCCCTTCCGTAGGAACTGGGAGGATCCAGCTTTGATCACCTTTAAAAAGTGAATAAAGTTGCAGGGAAGACTGACCTCAGGAGAAAATTGGATCTGATGGGAGTGAGAAGGTGGGAAGTGGGATGTTCCACCATCCCAGAGACCCCTGTGGCCATGTGCTGTGTCCTGATCCCTCCACAGGGAAAAGAAGAAGCAGAAATTCCCAGAAAAAATGAGCCCCTTTTCTCTCGGAGTGACCAAGCAGCTGGGAATAATTCCAAGGGGGCTGCTCCGGTGTTTTTATCCTGGTTATGAGCCTGGGCAGCTGCTGAGAGCCCGCTGGGTGTGATGAGCTGGGATGTTCTCAGCCAGCAGGGACAACCGGTGGGGAGCAAACACAGCTCAGCCCCGAGAGCCCCCAGCCCCAGAGGAGGTGAAGGAATCACAAACCCTTCAGTTGGGATGAACACACAGAGTGAAAATATTCCTGAGAGTAATGAAACCCTTTTTGAGCCGGGACAGTGAGGCCAGAGTGTGGAAGAAAGTAAAAAATTTGGCAAATGAGGCTTATCAGGTGATGGGAATAACGAGGGAACGCGGTCAGGAAGGGGCGGATTCCCGGGTAACGAGGATTATTTACCCTGCATTTCCCTTGCAAATCGGGAGCGGCTTCCCAGAGCCGGGCTCAGCACCCGGCTCCGCCCAGGGATCACCCGGCTTGGGCCAAATCCTCAGCTTTTGGCAATAGAACACCAAAAGTTGGGCTGGTAATTCCCTCCGGGATGCTCCAGGGCTGAGCCAGGATCCCATTTGCTTCCTAAAGCGAAGGTGATTCCATGTCGTCTGCAGGCTCTGCTGAACAGGGAGTTATGAACCACAGAAATGGGGTTATTTTTTGGCAATTAACAGTGATCTTAATTATTTTCCTCGTTATTAGCAAGCAGAGCATCTGTCCTGTGTCATGGAACAGCACTTCCCTTGGAATTCCCTGCAGCACAGCCAGGGTGTCAGCAGGATCGGTGTCCTGTTCCCTCACTTCCAAGGGACCACCCGTTATTGGATCCAGCTTCCATGGCCAAGGTCTCAGCAGGATGGGTGTCCCATTTCCCCAGCTCCAAGGGATCACCCTTTTCCTGGATCCAGCTCCCAGGGATCACCCTTTCCTGGATCCAGCTCCAAGCAGATCCAGAGCAGTCTCTTGGAGCCACTTGGGTCTCACCCCTGCTCTCCAGGCCAGGACAATTCCCACATGTGATCCGTATGTTCCAAACTCGGAGTGCACTGGGAAGGCTCAAACTCAATTCCACTCTGCCTTTTCCAGGCTTTTATTGGCACAGCCAGCTGTGAAGTTCTGCTGTGGATTCTCCCTGGCTCCATTTGTGTCTGGGATGGAGGAACCTGGAGAAGGCCCATCCAGCTCAGGGACACTCACGGGAATCTCCTTCCCAGTGTAACTGGAGAAGGAAAAGATTTTTCCTTCTGATTCTTCAGCACAGGAACACAAGGAAACATCCCAAACATCCGGGGCCTCGCCGTCCCTGCAGGATTAGTGTTTGCAGGGCTCGAGGAACCATCACTTCCCTTTTTATGGAGCAGCCAAATCCCAGCTCCAGCTTTCCTTGCAGGAGGAGCACCACCTGGAAAAGGGAGCGGCTGTGCCCCAGACGTTGTGCTCAGGCTGTGGGGACGGGCAGCATGGCAGGACCAGCTCCAGCCCAAGCTGAGTGTTCCCTGGGAATGCTCCTCCAGGCTTCTGCTGGGATCCACCCTGGGATCCGGACTGGCACAGAGGTGAAGGATCTCCGAGCTGAGGTCCCTGGGGGGCACAAAAGGGTTTTTTTGGGGTGGGGAGCTCCACAAAGGAGATTTTGCCCTCCCGAATCCTTCTGGAGAAGGAGCTGCAGGGGAACCATGCAGGAGCTCCCTCCTGTCCCATCCTGGTTCTTCCAGGGGGTTTTCCATGGGACAATAGGAGGTGGCTCCTTGTGAAGAAGGGAGTCCCTCATGTCCCACCTCGGCTTTTCCAAGGGATTTTCCATGGGACATTCGGATGTGGCTTCTCCTGGTTCAGCTCCAGAGCCACCTGGGCAGGTTGAGCTCTGCCTGTGGCAGCAGAGGAGCCCTCCAGCCCTGGTGAAACCTCGGAGAGGGGTGGGAACAGGGGAATGGGATCGTTATTAAGGCCATGTGGATATTTGGGGCAGAATTCCAGGCCTGGCAGGCTCAGAGATCTGGGCCCCACCACGCCCATGGCCAACAATTCCCATTCTTGTTGGCATTCCCGGGGGCCCAGGGCAGCCCTCGCACGCCTGCACTCCCGTTTTTCTTGGGAGCACCATGCTGAGGGACAGGGAATTCCCAGCAAAACATCGTCCTATTGTCCCCAGGCACCTGGATCCCAAAGAACAGGGAGAGGAGGCAGCTCTGGGTCACATTTCCAAGCTTCCATCTGCACTCCCAAGAACTTTCCAAGTGTGGCACTGCTCATCCCAAAAATCTCCAGGAGGATTTGCACCAGGGGGAAAAATGTGGAGGTCGGTTTGTTGCAGGGGTTGGGGTTTAATTCCAGTGATGGTTTCAGCAGAAGCTGCTGGAATAAATCTCTCCACAGGCTTTGGATGCTCCTGGGCCAGGCTCAGCTCTCATGACCCCTCTGCAATCCCAAGCCACATTCCCGGTGTCCATAAAGATGCTGCAAGTTTGGAGACTCGGAAATGAAAGGAGGATTTGGCCTGAGATTTCTCCCACCGAACCTTTCTCATGCAAATCCCAGCCCTCTGCATGCGCCTGGAATACCAAATCAGCCCCAATTCCACCGCTCAGGCTCACATTCCCTCATGGAATCCACGCTTCCAGGTTTGTCCATGCTGGGAACAGGCACACGGCTCTCCCTGTCCGTGTGTATCCTGCTGGTGGAGATTCCACTGGCTCCAAACCCAAATGGTTCTGGTCACACCACCTGCAGCGTGGACCCATCCCAAAGGAAGGCCAGCTGGGAATATTTGCCCATGGAAATTGGGATAATTCCTTCTGGCACGTGGCACTCAGCACTGTGGTTTGGTTGGCACGGCGGTGATGGATCAAAGGTCGGACTCGATGGCTTTGGAGGTGTTTTCCAGCCTAAACGATCCCGTGATTCCATCAGGACATGACAGGAAACCCGGGAAGCCCACGAGGAGCTTTCCTCGGGCTCTCGGTGGTGGATGTGGGATGGGGACGGGTGAAACCCCCCCAGATCAGGTTCTGACCATCAGGCAGAAGTGCTGGAAGAGAGCAGCGCTTTTCCACGGCATTTTTCCAGCACACCAAGCGTCTCCAAGGAGCAGAGCCCCCATTCCCAGCCCCTCAGGTGCGGAGCCGAGCCGGGGGAATTGACTTTTGTCTGGCTCCGAGTGGTGCTGCTCCCGCTGCAGCTGGGAGGGGATTTCCCGTCAGCTGCTGGAAAAAAAAATCCCTCCTCCACGGAGGGAGCTGATATTCCATGAATAAATTGAAGTGGTCAAGTCCCGTTTTGTGTGGAAAGCACGGTTCCCTGCCGGGGATCCGGCTCCTCGGGACTTTGGGGGTATAAATAACTTCACAGGCTCCTTCCCCAAATGAAAGCAACATTCAGTTATTTGATTTTCTTTTTTTTCTTTTTTTAATTTTATGCAAATGATCTTCTGTTCTGTGTTATTATGTAAACGAGCCAACTGAAATGGTAATGAGGGAACCCGAAGTATGGATATATTAACTGCTGCCAGAGAGCTCTACACCTCCAGAAACGGCACCGAATCCCATTTCCAAGGGAGGGACAGGTGTCCCGAGGGGGAAGATTTTCCTCCAGGATGTGGTTATTGCTGCAGTCCTCAGAGAATAGCCAAGCATAGACATAGACAGTGATCCAGCACTGAAATTCCTGATTTTCAGTGTGGGGAAAAGGGTGGAATTCTGTTACCACCGGTCTGGTTACATCCCACCTCTCCTAATCCCATAGATTGGAGTCAGCGCCATCAGATATCCCGTGATGGAGGCAGAGCTGTGGGAATTATTGTCTCCAAACACTCCATTGTGACTGGGAATCCATGAGGAAACCATTCCTCTGTGCACTGGTTTGGGACTGGGGAGAAGGGAGCATTCCCATGGGTGATCCCGTGTAGGATGAGACGCACCAAGAGCAGCTTTAAGGCAGAGGCAAAGCCCATTTCCAAAGGTCAGGTGGTCTCCAGTGAAATCCATGGCAGAACTCACTGGTGTTAAAGGAATTAAGACATTTCTGCTTCCCACACCTCATCCCTGGATTTTCATGGGATCCTCTGCTGCGTGAGACACACCTCAGGCAAGGAAAAACACCCTGAGGATACGAACACAAAAAATACCTTCATCTTCTACCTTCTTCAAGAGGGTCAAAAGCATCCATTTCCCACTTTTCCAAAACTCCCTGAGAGAGCTGAAGCTCAGCCCATGGAGCAGAGGTGCCTCATATCCCTCTGAATCCCCGTGTCCAGCTGAGGAGTGAGGCCATTCCAGGGCCTTTTCCCAAAAAGGTGGAGCAGGTGTCGGACACAGAGGTGCTCTGAGCTCACAGGGGTGGCTGGGCTGGAGAAACCTTGGCCAAAATCCACCTCCTTGTGTCCCATGTCAGCAATATTTGGCTCCAAACAGCCTGGGATACGACGCCGTGGATCCGACCGTTCCCAGTTTGTGGGCTCAGGAGCGGAGTGGGATCCTCCTGCAGGCAGTGGGAGTCTTCTCCTTGACCTCAAGGCACGTGGAAGGGAAATATCTGCAGCTTCTGGTTGATAGTTGAATAAGAACCAGCAAATAATGGATAATTTGTTATAGGAAAAGCTCCCCCGAGTGCCTCGGCCTGATCCAAGAGCTCAGATCCAAGAGCCTGTGGAAGCTTTCCCTGAGCCGGCTGGGTTTGGAACAAGCCCATGGTGGTAGTAAAACCAAATCCCTGTAATTAGGGAAAAGGGAAAATCCAAAAGATGCCATTGGAGCCGTTTAGGGCTGGAAATCCGTGTCCTGATTGGGCTGGGAGCTCAGGACAGCCCGGGAGCCTGCGGGAGGTGGGGATGGGGGAGCACCCCAGGGCTCAGCCCCTGGAATGGCAATTCCCAGGGAAGTCCTGAGGGCGGGATGAGGACACATCACCAGTTTGGGATCCGGCTGTCCCATTCCCCGATTCTGCCTGTCATTCCCTAAGGAAGCTCCAGCTGCTCCCCCAGGCCCGTCCTTCCTCCCTGCAGGACAGTCCTGGCCAGATTCCTTCACCATCCAAATCACCAGCGTCATTCCAGGCCGTGCCACAGCCTTTCCCTGAGTGCATTTTCCCAAAGATTTACAAATTTATCCCTGGGAAGACCCAAAAATCAGGAGTTATCATCCACAAAACAGTGCAGATATTTCCAGCTTCCCTCTCTCTCCCAGGCAGATCTGAAAATCTTCCCGGTTCGGGGCCGATTGTTTCAATCCCGTTTTCTCCTGGGGGGTTTCAGCGGATCTTTCCTGCCTTCCCAGAAACAGAACACAAACATCTCCCACTCGGATGTTTTGTGAAGTTCTTTCCATTCAAACAAACAAACTCACTTCCAGCTGGGAATTTTGGGAAGCGCTTTGGAGAGGTTTTGCTCTCCTCTGTATCCCATCCCCAGGCTGGATCCCAGCCAGGTGCTCCGGGGTCGGACACTCGGCTCCGGAGGGATGCTCGGGATCTGGCTCCGGAGCCTCACCTGACGTTGTTCTGATGGATTTCGCTCCAAGCTCCTCCTCCCTGAGCTGATTTCTCACAAATGTTGGGAGGATCTGGATTTCTGCCGGAATTCTGTCCAGATTTTTTTATTCCCATCTCCATGTGGGGAGCAGGAGAGGCTCCCAAAGCCAACAGATCCTCCGGGATTCAGGGATCTGGAGCACCTGGGACCTCCCTGCCCGCCTGGAGAGGTCCTGGCAGCTGCTCCTTGGATTCTCCTGGTTGGGAAAAGAGGGATTTGTAGGAAAAGCTTTTCCATCTGCTCATTCCAGGAGTAGAGCAGCACAAATGGCACTATACATACATATATATATCAAA
>VZTH01013118.1:0-12061 GCA_013397815.1 Aleadryas rufinucha | reverse complement strand
GGAGCCCAAATCCCACAAGCGCTGGGTGACCCAGCCGGGCACGGGGTGAATGAGGAGAGACAGACAGGCGGACACTGCAGATTTAACACCAGATTATCCCTCTGAGTGCTCCATTCACACCGGTTTCTCCGGTGGTTTCTGGAGCCGGCCTCCCGTGGGTGTTTTCCTGGGCTTTGTCTCACCCTCCAGCCCTCAACCCTGCCCTGGGAGGGTCCCTTGGAGCAGGTCCCTCCTTCCCAGAGCTCCCGGGATAAACACCAAGCTCTGGTGGCTCAGAGGTGTCTCCAGGGGTGGATGGAGGGTGGAAGGATGTGCTGGAGGGGTGATAAAAGCAGCATCATAGGGGAGAAATGACTAAATCCACAGAGCTCCTAATGCAGGAGTGAGAAATAATCCTTCCATCTGCAGCGCAGCAGCGGCTCAGCTCCTTTTCGTGACCTCAGATGCCTCCTCAGGCCAAGCAAAGTCCTCCAAGGACCAGCTAAAAGCTGACTTTTACAGCCCCGGCCCCAGGAAACATCAAAACGGCCACGCACCAGGGAGGAACAAACTCTTCCTCCGAAATAATTGGTGTCAAAAAAGCCTTTCCAAGGCGGCCCCAAATCCTCCAGGAGTGGAGGCAGCTGGGGGAGCACAGGAGCAGGGCAGGTGTGTATTGGAATTTTTGGTTTTGAGGGTTTGGGGGTTTTTTTAACTCCATGAATTCACACAAAGCCATGATGAAGCTTTACAAGCTTTTATCCTTCTCGGCATCCTGAGGCAGAATGCCGTGGCTCGCTGGTTTTTGCTGGATAAAGAGGTGTGAAAACTGCCTGGAAATGTCCTCCGCGAAGTCCCACAGCCCAAGCACAGCCTCGCAGTTAATCGCTGGTGGGTTAGGCCGGGATTTTCACCAAAAATCTCTCTTTTTGTGCTTGGCTTTCACTGCAGCCCCAACTCTGCCCGTCCCCTTTTCCCTGCCAAGCCATGAAATTGGGCAGGAGGAACAAACCATGTGCGTGACTGGAGCAGGCGGGGACAAAAGCAGCGAGCTCCCTGCCTTTGTTCCCACATGGTGCCGAGATGAGGGCACCGGGAGGGGACACGGGGCCGCCTCACACTCCGGGTCCAGCCGAACAGCATTTCTGTTTCTGTTTCGCTCTTTCTCCCCTAAACATCCGTGCTCAGGTCTGGATGTCCTAAGCGGCTGCTTGGATGCTTGGAATGAAATCCTGTCGTGTGGAGAGTGAGGAAAGGAGGATTTCCTCCTGTGATCGTTTTAGGGGTTGAGGTTTCAGCAGCTTTTAGGGTTTATCTGTTGCATCTGGGACTCCAAATTCCCTGCTGCCCTCAGAAGGGTGCCAAGGAACCACAGAGTCATTTAGGCTGGAAAAGGATTGTAAAATCAATGAGTTCAACCATGACAGGCTGGAATTATTCCCTGGGAGGGTGGGGAGGCCCTGGCACAGGGTGCCCAGAGAAGCTGTGGCTGCCCCTGGATCCCTGGAAGTGTCCAAGGCCAGTCCGGATGGGGCTTGGAGCAACCTGGGACAGTGGGAGGTGTCCCTGTTAAAAACATCTCGTTCCACCCCCTGCCATGGGCAGGGACACCTTCCACTGTCCCAGGTTGCTCCCAAGTCCCGTCCAACCTGGCCTCCCTCATTCCTGTCCTGAATAATTCTGGATAACAACCGCCCCTTCCTCCCGTGGCAGAATTCCTGACCGAAGCGGTCTCGCCTGGGGAAGGAGTCAGCCACGCAGATTTCACCCTGTAATTTTCCCGTGACACTCTGTCCCAAGCCAAAAAAAAAAAAAAGAAGGAAAGTGGATTAGCCCTGCTGCCGGTGATAAGCAGAGGAGGCTTAGAAAAACCCTCAATTTCCCAGCACCCATTCCCAGGGCAGTAAATCTTGGAGCCTTCCGAGCTGCAAGTGCCGAGGAGAGAGGGAAAAAGCACGGCGCTGCTGGAGATTTAGGGCTCGTGAATCACCCGGGGCTCGCCAGCATCTCGAATTGCCTCCTCGGGTGATTTGCACCACAAATTTCTGCTTAGCCCCCCCAAAATGTCAGAGCACTTTATTTGCTGCCTGTCCTTTTTTATTTCCTGGCTGCTGGATGGGGTTTTTTCTGCCTTAAAGGAGCTGCTCTGTGGCCAGACGGGGGAAATCCGACTCTGTGCTGTTGGGAAGGTGCAGGGCTGTTTGCAGCTACTCAGCCGGAGCCTGATTTAGGGAAAAAATGCCCCAGGATGAGGGAGAAGGTCAGATCTCAGCTCCTAACCCACACCTGACCCCCAAATTCCCTCTGCAGCAACAGCCTCAAGGCTGGAAGGATGAGGCTTGCACAGGGCTGGCTGGGGACAGGGAGAATCCCTGCTGTCCCCCGGGGGCTGTGGGCAGAGACAGGGAGGGGACAGCCCGGTTTCGAGCTCTTCAGAGCAGTTATTTACCCAGCTGGAGAGGGGAGGGGTTATTCCCCTCCAGGCAGAGGGAATGCGGTATCCTGGATCATCCCGGTGGGAGGGAAGGGCTGCCTGATCCCTGCTTTCCTTTTCCAGAGCTGTGACTGCGGCATCGAATTTTGGCTGCAGCATGGGGAGACTTTGGAGCACATTCCAGTGCCTAAAGTGGCTCCAAGAGAGCTGGGGATGGACGACTTCGGGTTTGTGAGAAGGGCCTGGAGTGCCAGGATAAGGGGGAATGGAAGGAATTGTTCCCTGGGAGGGTGGGGAGGCCCTGGCACAGGGTGCCCAGAGCAGCTGTGGCTGCCCCTGGATCCCTGGCAGTGTCCAAGGCCAGGCTGGATGGGGCTTGGAGCAGCCTGGGCTAGTGGAAGGTGTCCCTGCCCATGGCAGGGGGGGCAGTGGATGAGTTTTAAGGTCCCTTCCACTTCAAACCATTCTGAGATTACTTTTATTCCCTGAAGATGTGCCCAAGGCTCTGGGACCTGTGGAATCACTGCTCTGCTTTGCATCTCCCAGGCACAGCAGCGTGGGGACACCGACACCGCTGGAATTGCACATCCTGCCCGCCAATCCCAGAGGCAGCTGGATGCAGGGGAGCTGTAATTCAATCAAGTGGGGTCCAGGTGATGGAATTCAGTGCAGAAACGGGGCTGGAGCTGCGTGTTCACCTCGGCAGGTTGGAATTACAGCCCAAACGATGCTTATCGATCCCAAAGGAAAGCAGGAATGTGGATGTCGTTGTCCCGGTGCTGCTCCTGGCTGCACATCCCTGTCTGCTGGCCAGGGCAAGGAATCGGAGCTAAAAGCTGCCCAGGGGAAGGAAACTGAGCTAAAAGCCGCCCTCTTTCGGCCTTTTGTGTTCTCAGGAAGTTTCTCCGGCTGGCTGGAGAAGCGGATGAAGAGCTGGGGCAGAAATTCCTTAAAGCACCCTGCACTTCACCACCCCGGGGTGACGGGCAAGGGACAGGCACAGGAGGTGCCCTCGGGTGGGCAAGGAAACCTCTGCCCCTTCCTGAGCTCCACTGGTGGAATGTGCCACCCAGGAGGTGTTTTGGGGCAGGGATTAATGGGATCACCCCCATCCCCCAGCAGTGCTCAGCCCCCAAACCCTGCTGTCCCCGCTGCTGGCACGTGGCGCTGGTCATCTGCCTGTCCCTTCCCGAGGTCAGCTGAAATCCATGGATAACCCACCCCGGGGCGGGGGCAAACTCCTCCAGCGGCACAGCTGCGGGTTGTTTATCCCATGGGATATTCCCAAGGAGGGGGACAGGCCCTGCTTGTGCCTCCCGGCAAGGGAAAGGCTTGAAAATCATCCCTGCCCCTTGCAATCCGTGTCTCCCTGGAATGGATTCTCCGTTGGGATGCTCCCCAGCTTTCAGGCAGACAGCAGTGGTGGCCACGTGTGTGACAGTCACAGTGCTGGCATTTTGCTGTCCCACCCAGGGGTGTCTCCTGCGTCCACGAATCGGCACCGAGGGAACTTTGACACCAAACAAATTCCCCGCGGCACAGAAACCTCCCCCTGGACTCGGCAGCGGGGTCAAAACCAGCCCAAGGCGGGGGTCAGGGCCGAAATTTGCTCACAGAGGTGTTGGCAGATGATGTTGGCCTCGGTCCTGCTGGCCTCGGACACCAGAACCAAAAAACTGGGAGCAATCGGGTTTAATCAGCCACGCGAGGCTCAGCAAGACAGGCAAAAGCTGCTTTCTAGGGCCACCTGGTGATGGCCCAGGGACAAGCCTTGCTTTGGGATTTCGGGCACCCGAAGAAGCCCCTCACAGCCGGCAGCTCTGAGGTCTGGCAAAGCAATGCCCATTCCCTTCTCTTCCCATTGGGATTTGAGCCTGATCTGAGTTTACATCATTGCATGGGACCCTGGGTGTTTCCATGCTCTCCCTACTTAATGTGGAATTTGGGTTCTGGATGCTTTTATTCCTATTTTCAGTCAGTAAAACCCCAAAATGTTAGTGTGCATAATGAAACAGCAGAATGAGGTGACCCTCGGGAAGGTGTTTTTTTGGGCTGCTGAGAAAGGCAGCAGCTTGCTCACCCTAATTAGCCAGTGGGGCTCCCTGGTAGCCACGACCAGAGTGTAAATCAGGAAGGATTTCCTGGAATCAGAGTGGTTTGGGATGGAAAGGACCTTAAAGCCAATCCTGTTCCACTGTATGGGTAGGAACATTTTCCACTATCCCAGGCTGCTCCAAGCCCCATCCAAGCTGGCCTTGGACACTTCCAGGGATCCAGGGGCAGCCACAGCTTCTCTGGGCACCCTGGTTTTGAGCCCAGTCTGTGGGGTCTGTGCCATGGGCAGGACACTGTCCCTAGGACACTGTCGCATGGGCTGGCTGTCCCTCTGGGAGCAGCCATCAACCCGGGAAGGGATGAAATCCCAACGTCATCCTGCTCGGAAGTGGAGCAGGGATGCACCGGGGTGTCCCATAGCTGTGGTGGGCACAAGGGGAGTTTTCTACAGAGCCTGATTTTTAAAGGATGAGGGCAAAAAAAAATCCCATGCATTGTGCAACCACAGAATTCCCTACATCTGCTGAATTCCGCCTCGGAGAGACTCCTGCTCTTGGGCTGCCGTGTCGCTAGAGGGAAGCGTTGCACCGTTGGATGGAGCTGAGCCCGAGGTGTCCCCGCTGTCCCCGCCCGGGCGGTGGCATCCCCGGCTGGCTGGGACAGCCAGGGCATGGCCAGGCCCTAAAGTCCCTAAATGCCCTTTCCCGGCTCATTTTAGGGATCAATCCTGGAAGATCGCCTTCAAAATCTTTATAAATATCGGAATGATGCGGCTTTGGATGCTCCATCCCTGCAAGTGTCCAAGGCCAGGTTGGACAGGGTTTGGAACACGCTGGGATAGCAGAAGGTGTCCCTGCACATGAATTGGATGGATTTTAAGGTCCTTTCCCACCTCAGCCGGGCTGGAATTCAGTAATTCCCAAGCGTGGGTTCAGCAGAGGGAGCAACACCCCTGTGCCCCTCTTCCTACAGCTCCAGACTCATTCCCAGCACATCCCTGACTCCAGGTGGGTCAAAAATAGCTGAGCTATTCCCCAGGCTGCTGCATCCCGGGACACCAAACCCAACCTGGCAGACAAAACACAGAAAAAAACCCCCAAAGACAAAAAAAATCTAAATTGCTGCTATTAAAGGATACCTTAAATAAACTCTGCTCCCCCTCTTATGCATTCAGGTCTGGTGGAAGTTTTCCTGCCGACTGGGGATGCAGCAGAAGCAATTTAAATTGAGGAAATTAATTAATTAGTGTCAAGCACACGGAGCCCATTCACCAAATGGGAAGGCTCTGGGGAATTTAGACCTTTTTTTTTTTCTGTCCCTGCCTTTGAAAAGATGAATATTTCTTGGAGGTTTGTTATCAGCCAGCAATCTGTGGGAATAAAGCAAGCAGCCAGGCCTTCTGAGAGACAGACAGTGCCACCACCATCCCTGTCTGTATTTCTTGGGATGTTTTGAATTATTCTGTTGAAACCCTGGGGCAGGTGATTAATTGTTAATTTTGGCTTTCCTCGTAAAAAAAGAAATTAGGGTTGTAGAGCTACTGGCAGATCTGAGGGGTAAGAGCCACGAGCAGGGAATAATCCTCCATGGTTTTTAAGGAACTGAGAAGGGGTATGGGGGTATTTGAGGTTGCCAGCCCTACAGGAGGGTGGAGGATGGCATTTTCAGGGTGGTCTGGTCAGGAATTGGCACTGGAGGAGGATACAAAGCAGTCCACGGGGATTTTTTTTGTTAGACTGGGATGAAATCACCTCTCTCCTGTTAAATAAGGCAAAAATTCCGGTGTGGATCATGACTGTAACCAGGTGTGGAGCCCAGAACAACCTGGTCCAGTGGAAGGTGTCCCTGCCCATGGCAGGGGGTGGAATGGGATGAGCTTTAAGGTCCTTCCCAACCCATTCTGGGATTCCACGAGCTCACCCAGAGGCATTCCCACCTGCAGGAGGTTCACTGATCACGGAGGAGAGGTTTTGGTGATGGGGAGGGAGGCTGAGGTGCCTGACAGGAGCCAGTCCTCGTTTTCCAGGCTCTCACCTCACCTGATGAACGTAACGGGGCTCAGCACGGATCACTGGAAGTGGCTGCTCCTTCCTAATCAACTTTACACGGGTGACAAAAGCCATTTTACAGCTGTCCTGCACTGCTCCACCTGGCGTCCAGAGAAATCCCTGAGGCCCTGGCACAGGGTGCCCAGAGAAGCTGTGGCTGCCCCTGCATCCCTGGCAGTGTCCAAGGCCAGGCTGGATGGGGCTGAGAGCAGCCTGGGACAGTGGGAGGTGTCCCTGCCCATGGCAGGGGGTGGAATGGGATGTTTTTGCAGGTCCCTTCCAACCCAAACCATCCTGGGATTTATGATCTCCCAAGAATTGCTTCTCCAACCATTTTCAGCTTCCCTGGAGCCCGGGGAACATTTCAACATCCACCAACGACTTCCCTGAGGAGCTGCACCCTGGAGGAGTCACCTCCTCTTGCTTGAGCTGTGCTTTGCCAGCTCTGTTGGAATCCTCCCTGAGAACACCAGGTCTGTGTGCAGGAGGAAGCACCTTCCCCTGGGGGAACAGACCCCAAATCCCAGCCCTTCGGACACATCTGGAGTGCCTGGAGAGGAGGAGCTGGGAGCCCAGGGCTGCTCCTGTGAAGCTGGGAGCTCCTGGGCCGCTTCCAGCTTCCACAGCAGCGAGGAAAGGCAGCGCTCTGCCAGGAATTTGGGTTGTCTCCCAAACTTCAGGGATGTGAATATAGATTGAATTTTACCCAAACACTCAGCAGAGCGTGGCGTGTGTGTGTGGTCTGGCACCCACCGCTCTGGAAATGGGAGCGCTTCCCGCGTGGATCACGGGAAAATGGGATTTTGGGATAGGAGCTCTCTGACAAGGAGTTATCCCTGCAGGAAGGTGCTGCCAGCATCCCCCTCCATGTCCTGCTGAGCTCCAAGGGCAGCTGGCCCTGTCACCAGCATGGAATGTCCCCAACACCGCCCCCCGAGGTGCCCTTGGAGGCAGCACCTCACTGGATCCAATATTCCAGCTGATCCCTGCAGGCAGCAAGGGCAGTGGGAGAAGATTGGTGCATCCCTCCCAGAGTAAATCCAACTCCTGGAGGAGTTTTCCTCCCTGGAAAGGGACAGGCCAGCCGTGCAAACACAGAAATGCAAGTCTGCTCAAGGAGTTTGGGTTTTTTTTTATTTTATTTTGCCAGAAGAGATAAATGTCGCAGCTTGTGCAGCGGGGAGGGATGGAAACGGCTTGACCTCCCTCGTTAGCATCGCTTCAGACTGGAGCAAAGAAGCTGGGAAAAGGAGCCTGGTGATTTGTTCTCCTTTAAAAATGTCCCTGTCATCACACTCCGTTATTTATACCAGCAGCACTGCTGGCACCGAGCCGGGGCTGGGGAGGAGAATAACACGGAGACGTCCTGCGCTCCCTGCTGCTTTCCCTGCCCTCCCTCGGAAGGAGGCACGGATCTGCCTCAGGTTGTGTGACCAAAACCCCGCCTGGGACCCTCCCAGAGCTGTCCCAGCGTTTGATGTGACACCCATCAAATGAGTTGGTGACTCCCTGCCTGGTGGGCACGTCATGGGCACATTGGGATTGCACAGGATTTATGGGATAACACGGGAAAGGGCTGGCTGCGTCTGGGGCATGGAGCCACGGCTGGATTTGGGGCAGCTCCCTCTTCTTGAGATGCCCCTATCAGCCTCAGCTCTTCCACCACCTCAGGTTGGTGGAAAACCATGGAAAAAGTCATGGAAAACCATGGAAAAAGTCACGGAAAACCACGACCTGGGGGCTTGTTGGGTTTAAAATTTGCTTTTTGGAATTTGCCTTTGGCTTCTGTTTGGGTAACAGGGTCAGGCACTGCTGCTTAACCCCAAAGCTGCTCCACCTCAGCTGCTCCACCTTTCCTGAGGGTTTGACTCTAGGGCTTGGAGCTTCAAACTTGGAGCTTTGAACTTGGAGCTTCTCCCCACAGATTTCACCCACCATTTTTAAAGCCCAGGCAAAATTAAGGACGGACACTTCAAGTTTTTTGTGCAAAGCACAAAAATCCTCATTTTTTTACACCTTTTTGAGCAAGAGGGAAACATTTCACCCTTTCCCTGACTCCGCCTTCACTTCCCACCCCGCTCTGAGCCATTCTGATGTTAATTCCCATCGATCTCAGACCATTTTCAGGTCTTTGACGAATTCTGTCCTCTCATCTCACGGTGCACAACTCCAGCTCTGACTCTGTGCAGAGGTCACCAGGGACACCAGGACCTGTTCTGTTTTCCTCCTGAACTTTCTCAGCCCTCCAGAGCCAGCAGTGACTCAGCTGCTGCTGCAATCCGGAAATAACAGGGAATGGCAGGAACACCCGTGGGGAAATACCCAAAGAATCGCTTTTCTCTTTAAAAACCACTTTTTGCTGTGACCTGCACCAGTGACTGTCACCCAGCCAAGCTCTGGGCTGCATTCCCTCGTTCCCAAAGCATTCAAACAAAAATTACCTTGTCAGCTGTTCTGGCTGGGATTTGGGAATCTGCAGAGGTTTCCAAAAGTGTGGCTCTCCGGCGTCTTTGCACCGAAATAGACTCACAGAATCCCAGAATAGTTTAGGTTGGAAGGGACCTTCAAAACCATCATGGGCAGGGACACCTTCCACTATCCCAGATTGCTCCAAGCCCTGTCCAACCTGGCCTTGGACACTTCCAGGGATCCAGGGGCAGCCACAGCTTCTCTGGGCACCCTGTGCCAGGGCCTCCCCACCCTCCCAGGGAACAATTCCTTCCCAATATCCCATCTATCCCTGCCCTCTGGCAGTGGGAAGCCATTCCCTGTGTCCTGTCCCTCCATCCCTTATCCGACGTTCCTCCCCAGCTCCCCTGGAGCCCCTTTAGGCCCTGGAAGGGGCTCTGAGCTCTGTTGATTTTAACCCTTTGGAGACGGAGAGCTGGGTTTGCCGGAGGTTTGGGGGAGCTGTGGGATGGGAGGAGATAATCTGGGACAAATCCCCGAGGAGCTGTGGGTGGCTCTGCCAAGGAACAGCACAGCCTGATCACACGAGCTGCATTCCTTTGGGATAGCACACTTGGAGAGTAAGAGAAGCTGGGCCTGCATCCCAACTTTTCCTGGGGAAGCGAGCACAGCTTGATTAAAACCATCACCTTTCTCCTGTAAGGATCAGCCACCTCATCTCCATTTGCTGCTCTCCACATCCATTTCAATCCTTCAGCAATTTCCCAGCTCTGGATATGTGCTTTCCCCACGTTTTCCATGGGATGTGTGAAGGGCTCGTGCCCCAAAGGTGCAGCGACCTCCAGGGTCCTGCAGGAACCAGGAGCTGGGCAGGGCCAGGGCAAAGCCCTCTTGGGAAGGAGCCTGGGGAGGGATGGGTGTGCTGGGAGCACTGCCACCACCTTCCTGTGTCTGCTCCTGTGGAATGCTGAGGATCCACGTCAAAAATCCCAGAATTCTGCTGCTGGAGGCGAGCTCTGCCTCAGCACAATTTAACATCAGAGCACTTGACCGTGCAGCCTTGTAATGTTCTTTTTGCTGTTGTTTTTTTTGGGGTTTTTTAAATTATTTTTTTCCAGCAGGGAGACTCCGTAAAGCTGATGGCAAAATTGCCTCTGCTGCTGGCAATCAGGCTGCGAAATAAATTGTTATCTAAAGAGATGGGAATGGGAATGGAGCTGCCTTTTTTTTTTTCTCATGGTTGTTATTGAAGCAGTCAGTCTGCAGTGTTTTGCAGGGAGATATCCATCAGAGAACAGGCACATCTGCATTTTCTGGGGACACAGGAGGCACGTTGGAGCTGAGCACAGTGTTTGGGGGAGGGAAAATATCAGCCCCATCCTCACCCTGCACCCTGGATGTGCAGTGGGACAGAGTCTCATCATTCCCCATTTGCTTCTCCTGCCGATTGTGCCTCCTTGAGCTGTCCCACAGCACCTTCCCCTGTCCCCTCACCTTTGCCAGGTGGGAATTTCATCCAAAATATTGATCCTGCATTCTCCTGTCCTCACCACCTTCTCTGTTTGAGCTCAATTATCTTGTCTACCCGCACGGTGTCATTAAAAACGAACCCTCCTCCGGTTTTTCAGGAGCAGGGGAGGCTGGAGCTGCTCGTCACAGCCAGCTCCAGCTTTTCTCCCCACCCTGCTCCGGAATTGAGATATCAAGAGACAGGCTCCATGAGTTCAAGGCGAGATCAGACTTCTTCACTGTAATGAGTATCAGTGGCATTTAAGCCGGGTTTTTAAATGCTGACACTCCCATCCAGCTGAAAACAGGATCCTTTAGTGCCTGCCTGCCCCAGAGGAGGGAGAGCTCCTTTCCACGGCTCAGCAAGGAGAGGAAGGAGTTGGTTTGCAGCGTTTTTCTCCAAAGCCTTTGCACCAAAGGTGTAATTTCTCAATCCAGCCTTGCCCTGACCTTTCAGGAGGTGGCCAGTCCCTTCCCCTTGGCGTGCCACCACATTATTCCCACCGCAGCCTCCTCCCTCCAGGGCTTCCCTGAGCAGCTCTTTGTGTCCTGCAGAGCTCTGCCAGGAGCTGGTGGGATGAATTTGTGCCCCTGGGCTGCAGCACTTGGCCACGGGGGTTATTGCTGGAGGTCTCTGCAAAGAAATCCCTGAGCTTGAGGGCGGCTCACAGCTGCCTTGTTAGGGTGGATATTGCTTTTCACCTGAAATCAGAGCTGCTTTTATTGACTTGGTGATGCCTGGCTCCCAGGCAGCCAGGCTTTAATGCATACTAATGAACAAAACAAGTGTTTTCCCCCAGAAGGGTCACGTGTTTCCCCAGACTTTCCCCGCAGCTCAGCCCAAGAGATAACATCAAAGTGGTACAATTTAATGAACCTGCTCCGTTACAGTGTGGAGCATAATTTACTGGCTGCTATGCAAGGGAGGAAAAAAAACCCCAAACCAAACCTCACTGCTGGTGAGGCTTTGCAGTCTATTCCTCTGATTTTAATAAGTTACAACTTATCTTGTGCCGTTCAGGGGGAAGAATGTGAGAGATGGAACGATAAAACAGTGATTCATCCCACGCTGGGAGGTTTATTAAGGGAAAAAAACCAGCAAAAACCTGAGCTTTTGGCTATGTCTGTGAAGAGGAAGGAGAAAACAATTCTGTTTTAAGAGATCCCTTCCCTGCCAGGCAGGAGGGCTCAAACCCAGCGTGCTGTGAGGAAGCAGAGATACCTGTGCACATCCCAGCCCCTCTCCACCTGATGTCCCTGGCCTCTTCTCCCAGGAAAAAACTACCAACAGGACGAGAGGAAATGGCCTCAAGCTGCACCAGGGGAGGTTCAGGTTGGGTATTAGGAAGGATTTCTTCGCTGGAGGAGCAGTCAGGCTTTGGGGCAGTGGTGGAGTCACATCCCTGCGATGTTCGAAAAGCAAACAGATGTGGCCACGTGATTTAGTGGGCATTGGTTAAAGGCAGGACTTGATGACCTGGGAGGTTTTCCCAGTATTAACCATCCCATTATTCCACGGAATAATGTGTCCTGGGAGGCCACCAACCATTGTCCTTGCTGCTCTGGAGGAGAGGCACTAAAGGACAGGGCAGGACAGCCCTGGCTGCAGGTCAGACACAAAAACTGC
>VZTH01013117.1:0-50005 GCA_013397815.1 Aleadryas rufinucha | reverse complement strand
GCAGAGAGCTCTTCCCATTCCTCCACTCAGTGCTGGGAAATCAGCTGGGTTTTCAGACAGATTATTCCACCTTTCATGGGTATTTTTGTGCCTTTATCCCATTTCCTGCAGAGCTCAGTGTTATCACTCACACAGGGGCTGTGCCCTGAAGGTGTGGGCTGATAACACCTCAGGCCTCGCTGCCACCTCTGCTGGTTCAGGAGGAGGAGGAGCATCCTTCCCAAACAGGGATGGGTTTAAACACATGACAAGTTCTGGCATGGGAAGAACAAAACGCAGGGAAAGACTTGCCAGGGTAACATCCTGAAATAAACTGGAGTCACTGAAGTCAAAAACCTCCCTGAAATACCTGATTTCATCCCACAAAAGGTGTGGCTAAGCCTTGGTACTACTTAGTTCTGCCAAAATGTCCCACTTTTTCTTATATATATATATTTATAGAAATACTTGTAAACATCATAAAGGTTGGGCAACTTTGCTTTGACCCCCAACTCCTTTATGTACAATTTTCTCAGTGCTTTTAGTGGCAAAATAACAAAATTCAGTTGCCTTACCTCAGGTTTGAAGGCTTAATTTTATTTTTCTTTAAGAAACAAAAGGCATTTTACATATATAGCCATCTAAGTCACAGAGCTCCCATAAATATTTGAGGTTTTTTTTCCTCCAGGAATTTCAGCCTGTATATATTTCCTCGTGTTATGACATAAAACTGCTTTTTCCTAGACATTAGGAGCCCTTTTCACCCCCCTATTTTTACAGCCATATGTTCCAAAACAGTAAATTCCAGCTTGGTTGAACACTTAATGTGGTGTTGGCAGCAGCAGCTGGGGGGTTTTTTTAAGCCCTTGTGGTACTTAACACCAGCAGAGCCCTTAAGTGTGACAGAAGAAATCAAGCCTGAAAAGCTGATTTTTGCTCCATCCTGTAGATGATACTTTCCACCTTGAAAACAAGCCATGAAATATTAAATTTAAACATCTAAGGCTTCTTTCCAGTTGTCCTTTGCTCAGCAGTAGCTGTGGTGTTAACACAGATGTTGCCATGACGGGATGAGGCGGCTGATTTCAAAATGACCCCAAAATTTGGGGTCCTGTGAGTTGGTTTCCTGTGAGAGAGCTTTTATTGCTTCCTCTGAGGCAGATTTAGTCCCATCCATGTTTGATTCCTGCAGGGAACATCCCATTGCAGTGGGAAATATCCCAGGCACCTGTGCATTCAGCGTGTCCCAGACGGGCAGGAGCTGCCTGGTGGTGAGGGATAATAGGGAAAAGGAGAGTTTTTAGGAATATTTCATGGTTCCACAACTGAGAAATATCTCTGCTGTATGAAATAAAATTATTCCTGCCTCGGCAGTGCCCCCTGGGATTGTAGGGTCCAGCACATCTCCACCCCAAGGAACCAGAGGTGTGGTAGGAGGGAGCATCCCACAGAATCAGGAGAGTTCTTTAAAAATAAACCCCAATTTTGGTTCCTCTCTGTTGGAATTCAGGGTTGTTTTCCCACAATCCCTGTCAGGGCAAGGACTTGGCAATATTCTGAAGCTACCTGAGATTTTCAGTTTTAAAATTTTATTTATTTCCTCCCCGCTTTAAGCAAACAGATTTTGTTGCCAGACCCTCCGTATTTCTCTCTTTCCTTTTTAATATAAAATAGTGGCTATATTTTATTATTTCTTTATAGGGAGTAATAAAGCACAGCCCTGGAATGGAAGAGGAGGAACACAAATACAATTGCAAAGAAAAAGCACAATATAAATGTAAATCAGGCACGTTTTTACTTTTCAGAGCTGTGCTGGGCTTTCATCAGCTGGTCCATCGTGGTAAGCCTTTCCAAATTGTTTAATTTTCTTTTCTAAATCCATGGATTCATTGCTCTGCATCCTTATCCTCCAGAAAGTTTCTTTAATGGAGATCCCACTAATGCCAACCAATATCCTGGAGATTTCTGGGTGTCTTGGTGGGGCAAACATTTATCTGGAGTGAGGGGAAGCTGGTCTAAAGAGAAAAGAAAAGCTGAACCTTCTCATCTCACTCTCCACAGTAAATAAACAGTGCAAAGAACCCTAAAAACATAATGGGGGATCAGGAAAACAAAGCTGAAAAAAACCCTCCAGGTCTCTATATCATTTTTTTATTATTTGAACAAGTTCAGTAGAAAACGCTTCTGAAAACTTTTACTTGTTTAAGGATTTTTTTTATTATTCTTCCTGAAAAGTCTCTATAAAAAACTAATAAAGCCCAGCTGCAGAAATCAGGCAAAGTGAAAATAGTTTCGTTTTCCATCAGAACAGTCTGTGGTCAGACCCTTCAGTGAAATCCTCCTCTGAAGAAGGCTGTAAAAAATCAACTTCTATAAAATACTTTCAGGAGAACGAGGAGGAATGAAAGGAGGGAAAAAGTCTGTTTCATGTTTCATGCCCAACTTTTTAATGCGTTTTTCATTCTGAAGTCCCTTTCAGGTGAATATTTCTGCTTTCTTAAGTCAGTCCTGACCCTTCTTTTGTGTCCATAGAAGACTTTAATTAAAGCTGACCAGGGAAAAGACCATTATTGAAGAGAGGAGCAGCCAGCGAGGCTTTTCTGGAACCAAACCCTTTGTTCCCTGAACAAGACTGGTGGAAATAGGAAGGGCAGCATCCCTTTGGAGGAGGATTGACCCATGACTTGTTTTATAAGAAATATTATATTTAATATAAGCACCATAGACGTTAAAACGTGACACAGGGTCGGAGGATTTCTCTTTTCTGGTCTATCTCTACAGTCACTGCTCTTAAAATTCTGCCATCATTATAGAATTAGCCCCAAATAAGTCATTAAGAGAGAGGAATGTTTGCATTTAAAGATCTTTTTTGTTGTGTGACGTGGTTCACCCCTTGAGCCATGAGGGTCATTTATGTTGCCTCAATTCTGTTTTCTTGTCGTGTTTGATATAAAAAGCAATTTTTTTAAAAAAAAAGACAAAAAAAAATGCCTGGGGAAACTTGGGAAAGTTCCACACCACTCAGGAGTGGTGAGAAGTGCGTGTTCTGGCTGAAGTCTGGCATCGCTCCAGAGATAAAATTGTGAGCTTAAAAACGGTGTGAGAACGGAGCCGAGATCTGAAGCGTTTGCGGACGCTGGTGTTGGAGGCATCGGCACTTTTTGGGGACAGGGAAATGGAGTCGCAGGTGGGATGTGCTGAGATGGAATCAGGAGATCAGTGAGGACCTGAGCATGAAAACTGAAAACTCCCAGACCTGTGGGAAGGGTCAGTTGTGTTCCCTCTGAGGAGAAGGGTTGGGATTGGGGTGAGCCTGGCCGTGGTGCCAGCAGAGGGGGGATTTGTGGAGCACCTCTGGGAAGCCTGGATTGCAGGGATCCCTCTGTAAGAGACCTTTTTTTTCAATGAAAATCACATTTTGGAGCTGAATGCAGAGATACAAAGCTAGAAAGCATAGCCTAATCATTGCTAGGAAAACCCCTTGGAGGAGTTTCGTCTCAATTCAATATTCACACCTCCAAGAGGGTCAAACGTGATTTTTTCAGGACAATGTTGTCCTTCCAGTCATGGAACAAATACAGGAGGTAACAGGCAGAGTTATCAGAAAGGTCAGGAACAAATTAAATAAAAGATTGGAGCTGTCAGGGTTGCAGATCGTTGTGTGGAAGAGACAAGGGGTGTAAAATACATTAAGTAAGGTCATTATTTAATGCTGGTTGTTGTGATTTCCATGCTAATGGTGATATTTGTGCTTAAAAGTGATTTTTTTCTCAACAAATCCACTTCCAAACACCTTTCTTACCTGTATTTTAGCATTTTTGACACCCCCATTCCCTCTTTCCTTGGAAAAATTTGTTTCAGTCGCTGTTGATTGCCTAAATGTAATGAAATACTTTACAAGGTCCCTTCCAACCCAGCAGATTCTGTGCAAACACAGAAGAGAAATGGATGAGTGACCATATTTAGACTTTGATGGGGGAGGTAAAAGTGTTCTTAATTCCAGTTATAAAAATTAAAAAGGGGGAAAACAGGAACAATCAAAGACAGCACCTCTGGGTTTTGTTTTGCTGGTTTATAAAATAAAAATCTCCACAAAACAGGCAATTTAGAGGCCTTTTACCATCTTGCACCAAACCTTTTCCAACCAAACCACAGAAACTCCCAACACCTGAGCGTTCCTGGGAAGTTCTTTAGACTTGATCACTGCAACATCTCAGGAGAAAAATGGGTTTGCCCCAGGGCAGGGAAGATGAAGGATGCTTGAAACAAATCTCCTGGAAGAATGATACTTTCCCTTTTGCTCTGTGATTTTTTTTTTAGAACTTAACATAAAATTTTCTCCACTAAAGGGATGTCTTGACTGCAGCAGTCGGTGACTGAATCATTGAATTATTTCTTGAGGTGCTTGGAGCTTCCCCACCTGGAAACTGTCAGTCAAAAGCCATTAAAATACGTGCACTCCATCTTCTCAATCCCAGTTTGATAATTTAAAATGAAACTAAACCTCACTGTCCTATTTTCAGCATCTCATTTAGTTTTCCATTTATCTTCCTCGCTTGCTTTTTTAAACTTTTATTCTTTTTTTGACACTTAGGCCGCAATAAAGTATCAGCAATTTGATTTGATTTGATGGAGACCTGCTGAAGAGGTGATGCTTTCTAATAGCCAGCAAACACAAATCAAGACTCACAGGTGATGGACCAAAGCTTGGTTTATTCTGAGTTTCTACATCTTTTAATTAATAGGGTGATGATAAAGATGATGAATTTGGGAAGGAATTCTTCCTTGTGAGGGTGGGGAGGCCCTGAGATAGCATTCCCAGAGAAGCTGTGGCTGCCCCTGGATCCCTGGAAGTGTCCAAGGCCAGGCTGGACGGGGTTTGGAGCAGCCTGGGACAGTGGAAGGTGTCCCTGCCCATGGCAGGGGGGGGATGGGGTGGGATTTAAGGTCCCTTCCAACCCAAACCATTCCAGGATTCCATGAATTAAGGATCACATGCACTCGGTGGCAAAGCCCAGCAGTGCTCTCTTTGGGAGGATTGAAAAGATCTGCTCTGGGACAGAACCTGCTGTGTTGGGGACTGAGGAAATCTGGTCTCTCCTTTGGGGCTCTCCATCGGGATATCTCTCTTCTCCATCTTGAATCAAAGCCATTTCATGCAAGAAATGGCTGAATATGTGGATACACGCGTGGTTGTGTGAAGGAAAACAAAATTACAGCCTCACAAAAGATCAGGAACCTGTGCAAGAGGAGTTTGGCTTCTTTGAGACACAGAATAACTCCTTTAGTGCAATTCTGGCATTAATTGTTTGTAGATACCCATTGTAGCCACATCTTTTGTGGTTCCTGGAGCTCTGGGCTCTCTCTGGTTGTCTGCATTTGAAGGGGTGAAGAGCACATGAAGGATTATTCTAAAGGAGCATTTCCACTCTTTAATGTATTACAAGAAGCAGCTTTAAGAACAGTGCAGAGAGCAGAGGCTGCACTGGAGCCTCTATAAACACGAGGAGATGGGATGGAATATTTTGTATACGGAGCTGAAATATCATTGCTACCCAAAGTGCAGCACTTACACCCAGAGTGCTCCTTAATCCATTTGAAATTGAGTGGGAATACCTCAGGGAAAAATGCCATCTCTTTTCATCGGTGTGTTGTCTCTTTTAGAGCAGTCACTGATCCCATAAAAGCCCCCACGTTTCTGGCTCAGCCTCCTCCCAGGCATGGGGTTGGATTTGCTGTGCAGGGATTTTTGCTGGCAGTGTGGTTTAGGTTTTGTTATGGGATTGATATATTAAATAAAAATGCACCTTGGGGGTTACCATGTGGCATGGGAAGGGCTTCAGCCTTGTGAACCACAACAGCTCTAAAATGTTTTTCTTTACTTTAGGCTTAACTTTATTATCAAAAAGTAGATATTAATAGGTGATCCATGCATTTATTAATCAGTAATATATGCTTGGATACATCTTCTAGTGTTGTGAGCACTTTGCCTTTCTCTGGTTGCACAAAGTCACCATTTCTGCAATGAAGTTTTAGATTCTCTGTGAGGTGTGGTTTTGTGGGGTTAGGGTTGAGATGATGCACGAGAAAATCCACATCCAGCTGGGAGAGATGGAAAGGAATGTGCAGGCACAGGGTGGCAAGCCCTAGGTAAATATCACTGATTTTTAATTTACTTCTAGATTAAAAAGTTGCTGTTGTTAACACAAAGTCTCCTCTGCTTAGAGCTTGTTTTATTTCCACCAGATTTGCTCCCAGCATGGAAGCTCTCTGTGGAGCCAACCTCATCTTCTGGCAGGAATGTGGAGTTGTTCAGGTTTCAGATGCTCAGCACTCAAACCCAAATGGATGCTCAGGAGCCAGACCAGTGACTGTGAGCAGCCAAGGGAGACACAGCTCTGGGGGTGAGGGGCTTTGCACTGAACCACTGCAGCATTTGTCAGGTTAGCAGAGACAAAAGCTGGGCTTCTCCATCAATTTCGACCAGGGTTTGGATGTTGTAGGATTGTCTGGCTTTGATTGATGTTGTCTCCAGTCCCCCAAGGGCTTTGGTGAGGAACAAAATGTTTTGGAGAGAGAGAGAAAGCTGGAGCAGCGACAAGCGCTCCTTCCTTCCAACAGAAAATAAATCCAGGCTCACCCAGCCCATCCATCACCTCTGTCCCCACAGTGTCTGCGTGGAAAACTTCAGTTTTCCACTGTGAAACTCCCTGGTGAGGCAGGAGGAGGTGGGAATGCAGTTTAATTGGGATGGACCCTCCCCATCCCTCCTGAGGGATCCTGCAGGGGCAAAATCCTTCTTTTCCTCCTTCGTGGCATCGTTCAGGGGTGTGCTCAAGCTGGGTCCTAGAGAATGTGGTGTTCTCCCTGCTCATAACACTACCCAAATTTTATCACCCAAAAATAAAGTGCATTGTTTAAAATTAAATAACACGTTATTCAGCTTTGCTGCCAAAATATGAAATAGAGGAAATACACGAAAAATTACCAGAAATGCTGGATTTTCAACTAGAATTTCCTTTCCTTGGGTGTGTTTTTTTATTACACTCAGCAGAAGATGCAGAGAGGGAATATGACATTTTAGGGATAGATGTGATGCTGCCCCAAACTGAGGCCTGTGGAAGTGAAATGAATTTCTCACAGAAATTTAAATTATTTCTGGTCACATTGAGAATGGAAAATGTTTGGGTTATGCTGCCCTTTTGTAATTGCCAGATTAGACAGTGCTTCTGTGTGGGATTCAAATTGTTGTTTTAGACTCAGAGCTGACCAAAATTGGAGCCAGAGAGGGCAAGAGCAGAGTTTGCTAAACTGGGAAGTTTCCTCTAGGATTTTTTTCTTTCAATATCTCCCCTGATGATTTTTGCCTTCCAAGTGGGGTGAGCCCCAGCCCACCCTGCCCACATCCCTCTCACCACAAAGCTCTTGTCACCTCCCCAGCAGCTTTGTCCCCAGTTTTTATCCTAAAATATATTTACCCATCTCCCTGCACTCCTGTGGATGTGGTATTTTCTCTTATTAAAATGAATGTCCTGGCTCTGAGCGTGGATATTCCCTGCTCCTGTGAAGAATGGGAGGCTGGAATGATTCATTAGTAAGGTTTTGCAAGAGCAATTGCCCAATGCCAACTTTTCCTTTAAAAATTCTGTATAATTTGGGTTTTTTCCCCTTAAGAAGGCTTGGGAACACAATTAACTTTTTATCTATTTATTATTGTCTCACCTTGGGATGGGAACTACAGGTGCTTTGATAAATGGGTTCAAAAGTTTGTCCAGCTTTAAAACTGCTTTTATAAATCTCTGCTTTCTGCTGTTCTGAGGCCCTGGCACAGGGTGCCCAGAGAAGCTGTGGCTGCTCCGTCCCTGGAAGTGCCCAAGGCCAGGCTGGAAGGGGCTTGGAGCAACCTGGGATAGTGGAAGGTGTCCCTGGGTGATTTTTAAGGTCCCTTCCAACCCAAACCATTCCATGACTCTCCATTGCTTTGGACTGATACACAGCTATCTATAAAATTAACATCCAGGTGTGATTTCATTGTTTTATTCCCATTTTTGGCTTTCAACAGCTCCGAGATTAATCAGTCTTTTCCTCTTTTTCCTTATTTGCTTGATGATTCTGGACCTGCTGTGCGAAATGACGGAGCCGTGGTCAAGCTGGCAGCCAGGCTTTGCCCTGGGAGCAGCCACTTCTCCATGACAACAGAGAATCCTTGTTTCCTGCAGCTATTTAAAGAAGTATTTCTTGAAACCATCTTTGCCTGATGCTAATGAGCACAGCTCTCATGGAATTAGCAGAAAAATTCACATGGACACAACAAAAAATCCCCGTTAATTACAGCCTGACAGATGCAGTAGGTTTGGATCTTCCTGGCTTTTTCCCTGAGTGCTGTGAAAGGAGCCCTGGGAGGTAAACTGGGACGTGGCTTTCCCCCAGCCCCTCCTTGCACCAGGGCTCCCATAAACTGCATGCAGAGAGAGATTTTTCATTTTGAGCTCAACAATGAGGTGACATCTCAGCAGCAGCAGCGGCGGCGGCTGCAGTGACCTCCAGCTCGCCCGTCACGGGCCATCAGCCCCTGAGCACCTGCCACATCCCGGGATTTCGCTAAAAAAATGTCACTGTGTCAACACACTCACCACCTGAAACTCTTCTGTTGGTGCCTTCTCGTGTTTTATGCCCCCATCAGTCAAGCCTAAAGCGCTAAAAATTCCAGCAAACGCTCTGGAAGCGGAGCAGTGAAGTTTGGGAGCGGAATGCTTGTTTCCTTTAAGCACTTCCATCCAGCCCTGAAGAAGTAATCACTTTACAGAAGCTAATAAAGAATGGATTAAGCTCCAGCTTTGAAGAACTCATCTCAAAAGGGCCCTGAAACCACTGTCTAAAAGCAATATTAGCAGTATTAGAAGCTGAAAAATTACACCAACAGATCTAGGTCAGTGCATTATAGGGAGAAACAATAGAACTGATGTCAGGAATATTACCAAAAATCCGCCTCTGGTAGTCCAGGGGGATTTAAGTCATCAGCTGTGCTCTCATTTGAAGAGTTTGGGGCACGGCTGTGTCGATTTTGCATCCTCATGTTTGGGATTTGGCTCACCAGGGGAGGTTCTACTCCGGTGGTTTGTTTTAAAGGCCAGGCACTGTGGTAGAGATTTTCCTGTGTGTTTGTTATCGATGGGTGTGGACTACTGAGAATAAAAATTTGTACGGGTAGCCAGGGGAGGTTTAAATTGGATATCAGGGAAATTGGCTCCGTGGAAAGGAATGTGGAGCATTGGCACAGCTGCCCAGGGCAGTGGTGGAGCCACCACCCCTGGAGGGATCTCAAAGCCATGTGGATGTGGCACTTGGGGACATTCAGGTGGGACTCGATGGTCTTAGAGCTCTTTTCCAACATTAATGATGTTGTGCTTGTTGTGTAAATTCCCAATTTCCTTTAGAATGGTTCTTTCTGGGTTTGTGTTTGGGTTTGTGTTGTTTAGGGAGCCACAGCATCATGTTTTGTCCCCACTGGTGACATCCAGGGACAGCCCCCTGCATGATTAGTCAGGACATTTTAAACCAGTGCTAATTCCCCAGCAGGAGATGCTGATAAAAACCCTCCCTGGGGAGGGAGAAGAATGAGCAGAGAGGAGGGAGCTGGGCAGGTTCCTACAACCACTTCTGCATCCTGCTCAAAACACCTGCAGAAACAGGGCCTGTATTTCTTTAAGGTTGTGTTTAGGGTGGGTTTTTTTTGCATCTGTTTCTTCAAAGGGAAGAATTCTGGGAGGTGCTGACTGCTGTGAATGCATTATTTGCATTGCTGTCACTGACATTAGAGACCAAACAGCTCATTGGTGTGTGCAACATCATCCATCAACATCAGCCTGAAGATCTGAAGTGAAGACACAAAATTATGGGTTTGATGTCTGGAGGTTTTATCAAGTTGCTCTGAAGCCTCCTGTGCTTCAGAGGAATATTATTTATGTTAATCCACATTGCTGCACTGAGGCCTGGGAAGGACCTGGTCACAAAGGGAGGTAACACAGACAAAGTTTTAATCCTGAGCTAATATTTTATGTAATGTAAAACTCAGATTTTTGCACTGTTTTAACACTCTAGTTGAAAGCACAGTTTTAATAATATGATAATGGAGAAAAACAAAGATGACTGGGGTGTCTGTGACAAAATTATAAAAACATTCTTTTCTTTTGTGAATGCTGATGGATACCAGGAAACCACCTATGTAGCAGCTGTGTAATTTGATTGTGTGCATTATTGCAAAAGATAATTAAACATCTGAGAGGAGCAAAAAAAAAAAGGAACAAAAAAAAAAAAAGCCAGAATAAAATGAGTTGTATAGCTACAGGAAAGCTATTTTAAAAAATCAATTATTCCCTGAAACTTGAGAAGCTTCATTTCAGAAATTACAACAAAAGGAACTGCTGGTAACCACCCCAATACGTCTCCATTTCTCAAAATAGTACGAGCACTCGCAGAGAGAAGCCGAGTCATTCATTATAGAGTACCCCCAGGAGAGAGATTTTCTCCAAGTGAACTTCACATTCCTCTTTTGCAGAGAAAAGCAACCCTGAAATAAAGAGAAGTGCTTAGAAAGAAAACTCAAGTGGCCTTAAAAGTTTATACATTTATGGGCAGTGCAGGGATTTTGTGGGTCAGATGGTTCCTTTGCATATTTAGAAGTTTTAAAATCTTTGGGTTTAGATAAAACCTCTCTCTGTAGGAGTAACTGGACTGCAATGCATCATTATTTTAAATAATTAACCTTGATAATTGACTTATTAAAGCGTTCAGGTGAGTGGTGTTAAAGGAGGGAGAGGGAGAGGTTACATCAGGTTTGATTCACCGCTAGGGACTGCTGCTTCTGCAGAATGACAGCATTTTATGCAAAATCCTGGCTATAATTCCTGGCAAAGCAGCCAATACATACAGTAGTGTTTTCACAATGAAATAGATTTTCCACAAGGGAAATTACAGTTTTGCAAAATTGGCAAGTTCGACCCAGAAAAGAGCCCTCTCAAAATTGATTTTTTTGTTTTTAATCCTGCCATTACTTTTTGATAATAAGACAATAAATTGCTGTGTTCTGCTAATTTATAATTTGGCTTCTAAAGATTTCACTTTGGTAAAGGATTAGCAGAGCTGGTGTGCAGCACTCAGCAAGGTAAAGAGACTTTGCTTTTAACTGTTTTCCAAGGGATTTGATGTTTGCCAGCCCTGCAGAGCTTTGCCTTGGAATGGTCATCTCAGGGAGTTGGAGATCCTGCCCTTTGCTGGAGAGATTAACTCCGGACCTTTGCTTGGCAGATTAGCTCAATGTACAAGAGAACTTTGATCGGTTTAGGCACAATTCAGAGCCTCTAATGAGTCAATTTTTAAGCATTTCTTCAACAGAACAAGGAATTAATCTCAATTTCCGCACTGCTCTTCCCCGTGTTTTCCTCGTGTACAACGCTGCCCCTCGCTGACATTTCTGCTCTTCCAAAAGCTCAGCTGATTGGGAACTGAACCAACAAGTTTTTCAGCATCATCCTTCCTCTCTGAGAGCTCAGGACACTCCAACATTCCCTGAGGAGAGGATGAAGCCCTCCAGTTGTAGTTGAGATCCTGCACACCATGGGCAGGGCACCCAACCCGCGGCTTTTTGCTGTGGATTCTTCAGGCAAAGCAATTCATGAGGGAAAATTATCTTGGTGGGGGTTTAGAGTGGTTCCATGTTTTTTTTCTTCCATCTTTTGTGGTTTGCTGAGAAGGGATTGGTGGATGAAGGATGGAAAAGATGAGAGAAGGTGGTCAAGGCAGTCATTGTAAGGATGTTTGAAAGACCTTTTGAAACAGAGTTTGAGTGTGAGGGGGAAATGAGATGGCCAACACCACAAACATCCCCAAAACCTGTGTCTCCTCTTCAGCTTCTCTCACCTGGGGCCTGTGAGATCTTTGGGAATGAATCTGCCCTGGCTGGAGTGGACTTGTGGATTCCTGCATGAGCAGGAATCATCTGACATCACATGGAGACGCTCAACTGACACAAACCAAACCCATCACTTTCTTCCTAGAGCCAAAACACTGGAGGATGATTGACCACCCAAGAGACCTGAAATTATGAAAATTGCTGTTTGAGGCTGGGAGTCACTGGCTAAAATACAAGGTCAGATAAGGCTTGAAGCATCACGACCTCTTTTCTACCTCGGTTCACCACCAGCAGCTGTGGGAAACCCTTGGGATGGTCTCCACAGGAAAAAGTGGTGGAAGCTACATTTGTGCTCCTCGGGCTGCTGTTTGCTGAAATACCTGCATTAAATGAAGCACACAGTTACAGGGGCTTCAGAAAAACGAGGCAAAACTCACCAGCAGGTCTGGGAGGAGTTTTCACTTCCTCTTTCGTTCCTATCAAGTCGGAGGGATTTGGGCATTTTTACAGTTTTGGGGAAAACGTTGTTAACTCCTCTTTAAAGCTGAAGATTAAATCTTCACTAAATTCAATCTTACTTGGAATTTGGAGTCTGATTGTGGATGTTAAGCACTGTTCACCTCATTTAAACGAGTGAAAGCCATCACATAATATATTTTTATATTGGAATTAATAATGTTGCTAATTATTAAGTCATAGTGGGCATGGTGGTATTCAGTTGAAGGTTGGACTTGATGATCTTGGAGGTCGTTTTCCAGCCTTAATGAATCCATGATTCTTTAATTATGGATCTAGAAATCAGGCTGGTCTCTGTATTCTCCTAAAACAACTCTTTTTCATTGTAATCAGCAATCCTTATCCCAAGATAAATGTTTGGGGTTGTCACCAAATAAAGCTGCTCCCCACCCTTTATGATCTGGGTTGCTTTTGGTTTCACTGCAGAAATCAAGGCAGATGAGGAAAGCTCTAACAAAGCTACAAAAATATGTGGAGCTCCCTCTTCCCATTAATTTCCAGGAAGACTTGGATGCCTTAAAAGTTTTTGTGCCTTTAGAAACAGCACCCAAACAACTTTTAATTGAAGCAGAAATTCGAGCAGTGAGACATTAAAATCAGGGCCTTTCCTGTCCTTTGTGTTCATAGGCAGTAAAAGAACTTTCAGCACCCAGAAAACAACAGAAAATACTATTTATTTTCCTGTCCTGTTCCTGTGACCTTTGCTATCAGTGGAGCCTCTGAAGTAGGGAAGAAAAATGAAATTTAGGGCCAGTGTGGCCAATATTCAAAGCAACAACATAAGACAGATTTCTTTTTTTTCCTTTCTTTTTTCCTTTTCTTCATGCTTGGGCTATTTTCTTTTCCTTTTTGGAGCTGACATTGTGGAATCAGTCTGGCTGGTAGTGAATGATGTATGAAAGGGACCCATCCCTGCCCATGGCACCAATAAACAGCCTCTGCAGGCAGATGAAGGCGTTGTGCTGGGCTGTTTGCAGTGCCCTTTGTGCTCAGCCTCACCAGGAAGTCTGAGCACAGAAAGAAAGGTCTGGGGTGTGCACCCCATAAAAAAAAGAGGGAAAAGTTGAGAAACAGGCTCTCAAAAGTATTTGTTATTTGTTTTCTTCTCCCTATTCCTCTGAAGAATCTTCTTTTTTCTCTGAGAAGGGCTGGTGGAGTTTGATATTTTGTTTTGATAGAAAAATCCTCGTGTCATACCCGTGGATAAACTCCTAATGGTGTTGTGGGAAAGCACAGGATAATTACAGTTGTGGTGTAATTATAAAACGCATTTTATCAGGCAGTGGGAAGGGAATGAAACAACAAGTTCCGCTTTAACTGAATATTTAAATTTTTTTCAAATATTTAATTGAGTATAGGCTAAATATTTCTAATTAAATACACTGACTGCATTGGCAGAGTAAGGAGTGTAACGAAGATGATGTTTGGTAGATGTTGATGTTCTGAGGGTGTTTGTTTGGAAAGTTCCTTTCCTGGGGAAATGGGAGAGTGAGGATTTCTCCATTAATAGAAGTTTCTATTTTTATGTGTTGCCTTTATTTCCACGAGCACGATGAGCACAGCCCTGCTTGCTCCTTGCACCATTCACAGAACAGTTCTGGGATCTATAAGCACCTGTAATTAACACTCACATCATCAAAAGTAATTATTAGCTAAAGTTTCTTGAGTAATTTGTTGTTAAGGAGGAGGTTTTTGCCACATCTTTTCATGAAAGTATTTTATAAACAAGGAGAGATTCACACTGGGCAGTTTTAGGCATGTAGGTTCATGCTCATGAAATAGTGGGTTTTTATTTTTAAAGATCATATTTGTCCACTTGGGATGTATCTTTAAGTTCAGAGCTGACCTTTAACTCAAAAAAAAATCAAATCTTGAGAGCTGCAGAAATTTGAGTGTTCTGCTGTTGTAGGATAATATCTGTATTTAGGTTTTCCGTAATTTGCCACGTGTCAGTTGTCGTGTCCCGAGGAGCCGAAAGGAAGGAAGTGACAAGCTGTCTTGACAAGTCTGGAATGAAAAGATGGTGGGATGAGAAAACAAAAATAAATGCAGACATAGCTGCTCTTTTCTGTGCTGCTGCAGAGATGGAATCCTCAGGCTAATGAGTTTGGGTTTGCTGTATCGCTGCCTGGAAACCCTGATTGTGGCTCTGGGTCCTGCTGGGCACGGAGCCCCCGGGATGGGGAAAGGAAGAGATGCTCTTGTTTAACAAGATAAGAAAAGAGGGTGTTGTAGATATGACTGAAATTCAAAATGCCAGCAGAGCTTCTTCCCTCTCCCTTGGTGTTTGTCTCTGAAGCTGGAGGTATTTGAAGAGTCAGTTGTTAAGATATTTTAACTAAGATTTCATTGAGAACTTCAGCCTTCCTATGCAGAAATAACTGGGGAAAATATCAAAACGTAATCCAAACTCAAACAAATGTAGCAAACGCAGAATTTTCATAGAATCATAGAAAGGTTTGGGTTGGGAGAGATTTTAAATCCCATCCAGTGCCACCCCTGCCATGGGCAGGGACACCTTCCACTGTCCCAGGCTGCTCCAAACCCCATCCAACCTGGCCTTGGACACTTCCAGGGATCCAGGGGCAGCCACAGCTTCTCTGGGCACCTCCCCACCCTCACAGGGAACAATCCTTCCCCATATCCCACCTAACATCCAATTTATCTTCTCATTTCTGACATGAGTTTGACCTACAACCACCTTAAAATATACCTAATCAACACTCGTAGTTGTTGTATTTTCCTGTATAAAGTAAGGTTTCAACTTAGAGGTGCAACATTTCATTAGGATTCAAAGCTCCCTGGATCTCACACCCACAATCCCCACTGACAGAAAAAAAGCTAGAAAGTAAAGGAAAGTCAAGACAAGTGGAAGATATTTCATATAGGAGGATATAAAAGCTGCTTAAAGCCACGTCCCAGCCTTTTTGACAAAATGAAATGAATTAAAAACAATGAATCACTTTAGGTCCAGTGTGAGTTAATTGTACTTTGGGTTTAATAGCTACAAATAACCCCAAAGGCACTCATGGGTCATGGTAAGTGATGTATCCCTCAGCAGAAATCATGGATTACTGCTTATTCCAGGCACTGAAGGGTCTATTTGGAATTATTTCGCAGCTGTGTATGTGCCACTTGCCTCTTGTGGATTGTAGTTATCCACACCTCCTCTTAATGCAATTGTACATCACTTAAATGGTTTTATTCTCACCCAGCTCACTAGATCAGGAAGGGTAAGGTCACCTTAAGCTCTGCCTTACAATTCTTCCTGGTGTATAATTGACCATTTTGTTAAAAAATTGACATTTGAGGAAGGAGCAACATTCATTTCACTCTCGAAACAGATGCAATGTGAATTTATTTGGTTCTCGAGACTGCTCTTATCAATGCCTTATTCATTTCTCCACAATGTGGGAAGATAAAGGGAAGCTTTTTATTCTCAAGGTTCCAGCTCTCCTAATTCATTCCAGCTTCCCGGCTTGAAGCAGGTCGTGTTTGCACGTTCAGGGATTGATCACAATTTGTTAGAACAAGATATAATTCCCATTTCATCCCTTGCTGCTGATTTATAAATGGGTTTTATGGGCCCATCTGATCTGTGCACGCTGCTCTTGCATTTCAAGAGGGTTTCGTACATTTATTTTGACGGCAACTTTTTGTTTAATAATAATATGTCAGTCTTACAGCCCGGCTTGCATCAATAATTTCTTCCAACAGCATGTTGCTCACACATGAAAGTGTTCTTCAAATTATTCTTTAGTAAATGTCTCTAGAAATTCTTTTCACTCCACATCGAGAGCTCATCATGTGCATGTTTTATATTGGAATTGTCTGTTAGGTGTGAAATCGTTTCCAGTGCTCATTTTGGGGCTCCTGACTTCTGGTTCTGGGCACCTTTGAGTCATTTATGGGATATTTCTAAAAAATATTATTGTGATTTTTCTTTCACCTGTTAGTCAAGTCAATTGATCAGTGGGTGTTGCCCACCTTTATTTAGGGAGCACAGAGAATTTTAGGTTACTTGGAAAACCTCATTATTTACTACTCCTGATCCAGAATTTTGACTAGACATTGAGAAATAATGCTTCAGAAAATTCTGATTTCAACTCTTCTGGTTTTAAGGGCAATTAAGAGCTATTAATTCCAATATTTAATTACATAATGGTTACCATTTAAGTCAGCTTTCATTGATCTCCTGCCTGTACTACAAGGCCACCTGAAGAGATTGGGGTAAGTCCACCTTACCTATGACCACGTGTGTAAAGAAGCACAGAAAAACCTACTGGGAGTGAATTTTTCTGGGATGATAGACTGGGGTGTTGATGTTCCTTTGGGAAAAAAAAGAAAGACATTTTGGATTTAAAAGTTTCTGTGGTATTATGAGATGTTACATCTTAAAACCATAAATATTTCCAGTTTTGAGGCTGATTTTTGCTGCCTGGAACTGGGTGAGGCCCTTCTTGGAGCTGTGTCAGGGTTTGTCATGACCTTCTCTTATTCCTCCTCGGGATCACAGCAGGCTTCAGCTGCTGTTCCTGAATCTCCCTTGGAAAAGACTTAATTTTGCTTCCACTTGTACCCTGATACTCTCCAAGCTGAAGCTCTAGGTAGGTCAGACTCAAGAACTTGGCTTATATTTATAATTCCGAGATATTTCCTGGTTTTAAGGATCCAGAGAATGCCTCTGCAGCTGTTTTTCAGCACAGGCTTCCCAGTTTTTCCTCACAGTCTTGAAAAGGAGAAAGTTTTTTAAAGCAACAAAGATTTCAATGAGTCTCTGTAACTTCAGGAGCTGGGAGGGGACACTTGAAATCCTTCAGGTTTATTTTTCCTCGGTGAAGCTGATGGAATTTTGGGATTTCTTGCTGTTTATATTCTTTAGGATGGCTCAAAAAATGGAAAAATAAGGCGGGGGGGGAAAACCCACATCCTTCCATCCTACCCCAAAATACATCCATAGGAGATATTTTTGTGCACTGCAGTTCTCAGAGCACGGAGTTCCCAGAGTTTAGGGAGAAGTTTTCCATGTCAGTTCCCCTCTGAGTCCCACAGACGTGAATCCAGGATGGAATGATCTTCCCAAACACAGGAACAGCATCTTTGCACTTTTGTTTTTATGGAAGACATCTCTGAAGGGTTTCCATCAACACCAAAGTCTCTGTGCACAAAAGCAGTTGACAAATGTTTTTTTGTTCAGTCAATTCTTGTCTTTACTGCTTACAGGGTTTGTAATTAATGGTTTGGGGAGAATTTATATTAAATAAATTAAAATACTCTGGTTACAGAGTTTACAGCTTGTGTTTTCTGAATAAACACACAAAACTTGCAGTGTCACAGTTGTATAAGAACTTTCCTCTCTCCAAATGGCCTTTAATTTGATAACAATGAAACAATAATAATAATAATAAATCTCTCTTACTGCCATCTGTCACACTTAAATCACTGCGAATATTTTATTAAAAGGAAAGATTGCAACAAAGTAATTTTAAGGCAGCAGAATTGAAGTCAGTTCTTGTGGGAATGGACTACTGTTCTTTCCTTCAGTCTATGATTAATTTTTAAATAAATGAAACTACACAGGCATGAGACCTTAGAGGCTTCTGGTTTTCTCCTCTCTGAAATGTTCTGATTAAACAGCAAGACAGAAGGATTCCAGAGATGTAGATTTGAAAACTATTGTAAATATTGCAGTTTATTTCGTGCTGGAAACTTCTGATACAAAGGGCCCAGGCTGTGATGAATAATTTATTCCGTGTTGTTGTCAGGGCTGGGGTGATGCAAGGTCCTGAAGCTGGGAGGGGTTTAAGGGTGAGCTGGGGGTGAATCCAAGGTTCTGTAACACAACAACTCGATCACATTATCCTGAGGAGAGCCCCAGGATCATTTAGGTTGGAAAAGCCCTCTGAGGTCGAGTCCAGCTGTTCCCCCACCACTGCCCCACGTCCCCAAGTGCCACATCCACCTGGCTTTTAAATCCCTCCAGGGATGGGCACTCTGCCACTGCCCTGTTCCACATGCACAATTTATTCCAAATATCCAAACTGAGCCTCCCCTTGTGCAACTTGAGGCCGTTTCCTCTCATCCTGTCCCTTGTTCCTGGGGAGAAGAGCCTGACCCTCACCTGCCTCCACCTCCCTACAGGCAGTTTTAGATGCACACCCACCCTCAGCCTCCTCTGCTCACACCTGGGCACATCCAGCCAGCACATCCAGCTCCAAATACCCAGAATAAACCTCCTCCGCTGTTTATTCACACACAGAATGCAGAGAAAACGTGATGCTGTGTCTATTTTTGCCTCCCTCTCCAGCATCTCTCTGCTGTGGGGTTCAGCAGCAGCTCTTTGTGCAGCAACACCAGCACCATTCATGAGGGGGGCTCTGTGCCCGTTTTTGGGGGCAGGTGAGGCTTTGATTTAAGCTCAAAGTCGAGCCTTGGTGACTCACACTGGTGTCTGAGAGCTGTAAATTTAGAAAATATAGTCCATAATCCTCAACCCAGCAGCTGTTTACTCCATCTGATGAGAATCTCTGGTGCTTTGGCTGCAATAGAATATATAAAAAACACCTTAAGTGGCTTAGGTAATTGTGCCAAATCCTGTTTGATTAATGCACTTCATCTCCCCACTGCTCCGCTTGCAGCTTTGGACCACTCTCAACAAAAAAACTCTCAATGGAAACTAATTTTAGTGTGGATGTGACATCTCCTGACAGTGGGTCCCTCACAGCCTCTTAAAGCTTAATTTACTTTCCTATCTTAGAACACTTCTAAAATCTAAACCTCCAAAGTTCTCACAGAGGACTTTTTCCCTTTTTTTTTTTTCCCCCCAGAAGACAATTATTGTCCATGACTAATTCAATCGTGTTGGGTTTTCAAATTCTGGAGCAAACAGGTAAAGCCAAACGGAGCAAAGCTTTTTATTTATTTACTTATTGCCTCTGCCAACTGTCTGTGGCATTTTTCATCCTTAATCATCCCTGCATGACATCAGGAATAGCACGGCACCGATCTGCTAAACGAGCCCAAGTGGTGCAGGGCTCCTGGACACCAGATGAAAGTGGTGCTATGTGACAGAGCTGATCTATTTTAGCAGGTTTTTGCGTGGATTAGAGACTGTAAATCTGTTCTGGGGTGGGGTTTGTGCTGTTCAATATGCTCTGCATCCAGGCTGTATTATTCCACACGCCTCCTATCACAGATGGGATCGGGTTCGTTCAGCCTAATGTGGTTTGTAGCCATTTGGCCATCTATCAATCTAGCTTTTTTTTTTAATTTTTTTTTTTAAATAGAATTTGCCTTTTTATGGAATTAATTAGATCAGACAACGTCTATTGAATGATGTGGTGGTTTTGTGCAGCTCTGATAAGAACGGAGTTGGCTCAATATTAAGAAAATTTAAATATCTGCCCCTCAGGCGGTGGGAACAATACAAACTTCTAAGGGCTCCCTGCATGGATTCTGTGCTTTAGACATCTGCTCTGATAGCAGAAAAGCCTGGATAAGTGATTAATACTGTGTCAAGGATTTGCAAAGTTTTTGCTCAGACTCGAGCACTCGTGACAATGAACCCACTAATCTTTTTGCTGAGCTGGAGAGAGTAGAACAATCTGGGGGAAAAAGGGATAATTCTCATGACCCCCAACCTCAAAACCCCAAACTGTGCTCCTTGAGAAGTTACTTACAAAAAGAAATTGTTCATTTTGGCTTCCCAGGAGCTTTGAAATGGCATAAAATATGTGATGGAACCACAGTTCCACCGAGCTCAGGCTGTGAGTTCAGAGTTCCTGGGGTCTTGATGGGTTTCTAGATTTCTTATCTTGATAAACAAAGAGTTTCAGATAAATCTCGCTGTGCATTAACTTCATTGTTACCAGATTATTTCAGCTGCTGATAAATGGGCAGCTCTGCACTGAGAATGGGAGCTCAGGAAGGGTTTGGACAATGCCCTCAGGCACAGGGTGGGATTCTTGGGATTGTCCTGAGCAGGGCCAGGAGCTGGGTTTAAATTATCTTTGTGGGTCCCTTCCAACTCAGGATATTCCATGATTTTATGACCCCCATACCATGAGGGAGCCCAGCAGCAGATTCTCAACCCACAGTCTGCTGGTTTCAGACATTTCCTTATGGAACAGGGATGATGAACAGGGAAAATGGAATTAAGAAAGGTATTTGAAATGGGAAGCAAACTGGAGATCCACGTCTGAGTCTTTTAGGTCGTATATCTGAGAGGCACCTCCTGCCAGAGCATCACCTCTGTGGGATGCCGGATTGTATCCAAACCACCCCACCAATGTCCAGTCTGTGTCATTCTATGAGCACAACAGCCATGGACTTAATTAACAATCAGTTAATGAGGGAAACAGTAAAAAAAATTGGGTTTTTTGGCTCAGCAGCCATTCACCATCAGTGTGTCTAACAGGGCTGTGGGCATGGGGGCAGCCAGGACAGGGGGGACACACGCCTGGGTGTGTCCAACAAAGATATCCCAGGTGGAGAGGAGCTGTGCACCAAAACACAGCTTGGAGACAGCAACATCAAAGAATTGAAGTCATTGGTGACTAAAAAACACCCCAAAAACAACCAAAAAAGAAACAACTACTTGATCTAAGCCTTCTGTTTACCAGTAGCTGCTGCCCAAACACCACCAGAGAACATCCAGACTACACAGGTTATTCACTGGGGCACAGAAGGGCTTTGTTGCCAGTGTTCAGTGAGTGACAAATCAAACCCAGGGATCTCCAGATGGGAGAATGATCTGCCATCTGCTCGTCATTCATTTGGGAAGTCTTTTCATGCTGGCATGGGAGAGATAAGATTCAAATGATCGGGAGGCCACAGGCAGAGAAACATTGTGTGTCCTTTCATCCTTTTAAGAAATCCCATAAAAAGCCTTTTACTTTGAATTTGGTACAAATGTAGATTTCAGGCTCTGAAACTGAGTATTTCTTTTTGAGGTGATGAATCTTAAAAAGGAAAAAAAGGCCATTTTTCTTCCTTGCAAAGTCTCCCAAGTTGATCACTTGGATCCATTTAATGAAACTTGCAGTGTTTGCCTTTGACCAGCAGCGTGTTGGGATCACCAGCAAAGGATGGATTGCCTGGAAGGGAAGCCAGTGGATGAGCCAAGGGAATTCAGTTCCATGGAAATTGCTCCTGAAAGGGACAAGAACTTTCCTCCTCGAAGCGTCTCCAGAGACGACTCCCAGAGCAGCAAAAACCGAGCCAGCAGAATGAAGAGATTTTGTACAAATCATTAATAAGCACAAGGAAACGCTACAGAATGTTCATTGTCAGGCTGTTGATTTAACTCCAGTTGTGGGGAAACATCTGTTTGTCTTTGCTCGAGCTCGGTAAGCACCATGAAGCATTAGGAATAATTCCAGAGCTGTTACATTTGCAATTTCGTTGTAGTTCTGGGTTTGTTCTTTGATAAAGCACATTCAAAAATCACAGCAGATGCCAGCTTTCAGCATAATTTTTGAAGGATTAAGTTTTATTCTGATCAGGTTTGAAATAAAATAGGTAAAGAGTTTCTGAACTCCTGGTAAATCCCTTCATAATTAAAAAAGAGGGGAATTTGTTTCAAGCCTAATTTGAAGGATTTCTTCAGGATGGCACTGCTGTAGTTCGCTATCCACCTTTATTGCAATTAATGATGTAATTACAATCAGGAGGGATCTGAGCAGGAATACTGATAAGAAATGGGGACTTTGAATAACATTGGACATCATGGAAAAACTTGTTGGCATATGAAAAAATCAAAGACTTTTGTCCCTCACTTTTGACTTTGTTTGACCAGATCTGCAAGGCCAAGACATTAAAATAAATTCCCTTATTTTACAGAAAGTAACAAAACCAAGGGACTTCACAGCCCATGTCCAACAAGGAAACAAATTTAGAGGCTGTTATTTGAAGAGCCTACAGGAAATTCAATTTGAATGGCTCCCATGAATAAATATCTTCTGAGTGAGGTTTGTTTTGATGGTACCTTTGCCCTGACTTTCTTTTGTTCTGCAGAAATATTTGTTGGCTTTTGTTGTTGGGGTTTTTTATGGAAGGTTTCTGTTCAATGATTACTACAAGCCCTTGACTCCAAAGGACACAAATTGCCTGGTCCAAGCCTGTCTGTGGAAATCATGATTGATGGACAAGGGAATAAACTCGAGCCTCCACCCTGAGTTGGAGATAAAGCTGAAGTCCTGAGACGTGAAATGTTTGCTTGTGGAGACAGGACGGGTCCAAGATGTCAAGAGGAATATTTGGTTTGTTTTCCCTGATTTTTACGACTCTTTTCCATGCCTGTGCTTGAATGTAGCTGGTGGATTTCAGGGAATTAAAATCAAGTCTTGCTCAAGCAGCAGATTCAGCAGGAGAGAGAATTTAGTGAGGAATCACAAAATCAAATATAAAATATGCATGCATGACCAGGGAAGTCAGCAGTGATGGAAAGCTGCTCCTGTAGATAAAAGAATTGGGTCAGGGGAGAGACAGCCAGTGAAGACAAAGTCTTGAGCACCTTTATCAGGAAAAAAAGGAGCTGGATTGGCTGTCAGGAAGTGAGAGAACGAGATTAGAAAATCAAATGGCACGGCCTCTCCTGCTCCTCTTTGTCAGGGCTCGGCTGGGCATCCTCCTGAATTTATATTGGCATTATCTTTGGACATTTGGAGTTACTGTAAAATACAGGGGATATTTAATTGTTGGGAAATTTCCCATAAAATGGGAGGGTCTATGTTCTAATTCCCAAATATAATTACTTCCGAATAATTTGGGATATAAACCAGGTCCTAAACAGTCAAACCCCCAAACTTGCCATCTTTTCTGTCCCAGGAAATGCCATTACAGCTTCTTTGAAAGTTGGCAAAAGTCCTGATGTTCTAAATCTTTAAAATAAAATCTTTAAATCCTTGTATTATGTAGCACCTCAGACTTAATTAGAATACAAAAATGAACTTTTGGGAAAGGTCTGTAAATTCAGTTCAGCCCCTTTTTTTATTGCCTTCCAAACATGGGAAATAAATTCCCCTTTATATTTGCAAAAGGTTATTTTAGGATCACCCACAACTCAAAAAATGGGCACTTTTTACCTTATCTAGGTTGTACTACATTTAGTCCATTTCCTTCCTGCAGGTGAACGACTGTGACAGATTTGAAGCTAAAAATAGTCACACAATGGCTGGAATAATACAAAAAATTATAGCAGGAGCCTGCCACGGATCTCTCTGGACGTGGCCAGTGCCTCAAGTCTGTAATTGTGGGGGAAGAGCTTTCAAAGGACTCCAGCTGATCTGAAACTCCATGGGCATGGAAAGCTCTGGCTGGAGGGAAAGGGCAGCTGGTTTTAGCTGAAAACTTTTCTTCTTCACCTGAATTATTGCTCCATAATTTGAGGTTTTATTTCGTTTAAATTCCCCCCTGATTTTTTTTTTTTTGGTCCGTATGTACATTTTAAAATAAAGTATTTTGACTTGAGGCAAAAAAACCACAGGGATTAAAAACCTCATAAAAGTTATCAAAAAGCTTTTTTTTCCCCCCTCTTGTAATCAATATCAGCCACCTGCTAATATTAAATACAGCTTCTTGTTCAGGAGTTCTCCCACCTGGAAATTGCTGGAGGCTTGGAGTTTATTCTATAGGATTATTTTTCTTCTAATAGGATCCATTTGTAGGATGTTTTCCTAATGTTTAGGCATTAACTCTGATTCTGGATAATTTTAGGGCAATTAGGTGTATGAAAATATAGAATTATGGAATTATTCAGGTTGGAAAAAAGCTTTAAGATCATCAAATCCAACCATCAACCAGCAGCTCCAGCATGTTCCATTAAACCACATCCCCAGGTGCCACATCCCCATCCATATGGAATTTCACTATAAGTGAAATAAAAATTGCATCGTAGAGACAAGCATGGCCCCTTTTTTTCTGTAGGGAAAGTATTTCTGCACAGCCTGAAGAGCATTTGTTTGGCAAAATTGTGTCAATTCTCCTCTCATTTCCAAGGGAAGGACAAGGCGAGCGGACAAAATATTGTGGGACCTTTAGAAATGAGATTTTTTTTCTCCTTCCATTCAGCCTCATTAGTGTTAAACCCTCCAGTGCCCCTCTCCAATTGCCAGATTGATTGAAAAATGCACATTTTGATACAAACACTGCCCATTGTTTCATCTGGCTCTTAGTGTCTGATTCCTGGGAAAAAGTTCCTCTTTTTATTGCTCGGTTTGGAATGGCCCCAGTTTAACCCCACAAGGAAGAGCTGGATGCAAGATAGGAAATATGGGCAAATATAAACCGGGTTTTGTATAAAAACAGGCTGAAAATCCACCCTGCAATCTCTCTGCTGCACCCAGATGGCAGCAGGATGCTCTCTGTAACACAGGACAGTGCTTTGGAGAGGACGTTCAGCATCCCCACCTCTGTTTATTGTGATTATTTAAACCACTTTAAAAAAACCAAACACCACCCCCAACCTAATAATTGTAAGGCAGCTCCATGACCTCGGAAAAGCTGGGTTAAATACAGCTCTAAATTCTCCCCCCACAAAAATCTATACAGAAGTGGAAGAGCTCTGGATGTCCAATTTCTTTTATTTTTTTTTTTAAGGGGGAGGAAGGATCTGAATGTTTAGGGCTGTAATACATCCTTGTGGGATTTAGGTTCAATTATCTGCTTTTTCCTGGATTTCTTCTATCTCCTCAAGTAATTTAGCTCATATCCACACTTAGCCCAGGTCTATTTAGTTATGGAGACCTTGATTTAATGAGTGCTGAGTTGTCCAGGCAAGGACAAAGGTATTGTTGAGGCTTAACAGTGCTGAGCATGAGCTAAATGCAGGTCTGGTCAATAAGATCCTGGCTTTTGGGAGGTGTTTGAGGAGCTGCTCATGGAAATCTGAAGTTCTGGGTGTTAACTTTGGGATTTAATGGCTGGGAGACAAAAGCTGTGCATAGCAAGGAAAAAAAGGGAAATAAAAGCCAACAAAAACCAGCAAGCTGGCGATGGCAGAAATAAATAAGAGGTTTTATTTCATCTCCTGGGCAGGTTTTTTTTTACTGAGGAATAGCAGTGAGACAAATGTAGCCTTTCCTGCACCACAGGCAATGACTTCTCCCCCAAATGAATAAAGATCTTGTGCCTGGTGTCTGCAGGAAAACCCAGGACCAGGCAGAGCTCTGGTCCTGCACCACTCCAGAGCCATCAGAATTTGCACTGGGATTGCACCATTCCTGCTCAAACCAGAGCAGAATTCCCTGCTCTTGGCTCCTCAGCAGTGGGAAACTGGGTGAGGTGCTGCTGGTTTACAAAACCACATCCAGGCCTGGGTGTGGGCTGCAGGATCAACCCTTAATTTTATGTGCTCATAAATTCTCTGGAGGTAAAAAGGTCCTGAGCTGTCTGTTTTGGGAGCCAGTTTGAGCCCAGCTGCTCAGTGACCAACCCTTTAGAATTCAGCTGGGTTTGTGGATGTTAACACATTTGCAGAGCATAAAGGAATGGATGTTGTTCCCTGCTGGGGATTGTGATTTACACTGGTCACTTCAGGTAACCACAAACAGATTCTAAACCTCCTCAGAAAATCATCTGGATATTGTGCCAGTACAGTTGGCAGCTTTGGAGGATGGGATTTTCTCTTTTCTGTGTTCAGCACCAAACTCACCAAAATGACTTTTTAAAAATCTGGAAGGCTGGAAGAGTCGGGGTTGTTCAGCCTGGAGAAGAGAAACTTTGGAGAGGCCTCATTGTGACCTTCCAGTGCGTGAAGGAGCTGCAAGAAAGATGGAAAGAGAGGATTTACAAGGGATGGAGTGACTGGAAAAGAGGGAATGGCTTCCCACTGCCAGAGGGCAGGGATGGATGGGATATTGGGACGGAATTCTTCCCTGTCAGGGTGGGGAGGCCCTGGAATGGAATTCCCAGAGAAGCTGTGGCTGCCCCTGGATCCCTGGAAGTGCCCAAGGCCAGGTTGGATGGAGCTCTGAACAACCTGGGACAGTGGGAGGTGTCCCTGGGGGTGGAACTGGATGGACTTTCAAGTCCCTCCCAACCCAAACCAGTCTGAGATCCTGTGATTATATTCTGACATCATGATTTCTATTTTACATCCATATTTTATTTGTTTCTCCCCTTATTATCCACCTTTTATCCCACTGTATCATTTTCCTATGATTTAAAAGAGTGAGTGAAAAGGAGATGGACAAGGAGCAGAAGAGACTTAGTTTGTCCTGCAGTGTCTGAAGTTTTGCGAGGGGAAATTGTCTTTATGGGAGGGTGCCAGGGCCTGGTGCAGACAGTGGGGGAGAGCTGGAAGGAGCAAGGACAGGCAGCTCTTATTCCTTCAGCTGGAAGATCATCATCTCAGGGAAAGAAGCCACTCCATCATGCAGTGAATTATCTCACCTGCTAAAGGTTTCAAAGTTTCAAGGCCACTCTTACAAAGCGGTGACAGAGGCGCATTTGGAGAGCAGCGCAGAGATGATCCATCATTGATGACAAATCCAAGTTTTCCTGTTAGGATGTGCAGGAGTGCATGGCAGACATCTGCTCCCTGTGCCAGAGCAGCAGCCACCGCTTGTTTTCTCAGCTCTTCAGAGGAGTAATCTGCCAGAACCTGAGCGGAATTACTCGGGGTACGGTCACTTCAGCGCACGTAATCTGGGGAAGAACGGATCTCTGAACATATGAGTTCATAAATTATGGATTTTTGACATTCAGATCCATCACAGGAGCTCCATAATCAGGCTCTTTTTGAAGCACAGTGCATGCAGAACACTCTGAGACCTCGCAGATGTGATTAAACCAACCTGCCCTGTGCAGCTCCAGTGAAAACCACGCTCCAAAATCCCAACCTGCCCACACTGCTTTTATCAACATTTAACTTCCAGCAGCCTCAGACTTCCAAGTACCCACCTGAGCTGCTGCTGTGTCACTGAAGTATTTTACTATTGAATTTTTTTTCTTAACCAGCTTTCCTGCTTAGGTCTTCTATTTTCAGACACTAAATTCAGTGTGCATTCAGAAAGTTCTCTCTATACAATCTATATATAGTTTATTCTATTTATATATATATCCTTATATTCCCTAAATAGTTTAGATAGCTGTTCTCTCTTTATACAAACTATTTTTATAGTTTACACAGAAATTCTGCCTTTGCATGAGCTATTTTTATAGATAGTTTGCATAACTCTTCTCTGTTTATATAAATTATTTCACGGAGAGGATACAAACTCCATTTCAAGCGTTCTACCTGTGTGTTACGTGCAGAAATAGGGGATATTTATGTAAATGATATTTTTACAGGAAGGTGGGATGCTCTGACTCTCGGGAAGGTCGGGTTTGGCTCCAGGACAGGGGCCGTGGGTGCCACCTGAGCCCCGCGGCCGGTGACGCACGCGCGGGATCCGCCCGCTCCTCGAAATCCCCTGGCCCTACAAAAGCCCAGCCTGGTCCTGGAGAGGCTTCCAAGCAGCTCAGGATTTTGCAGAGTTTCCATCAAAGGTCTGAGGGCAGTGGGGATTTGATTTCCTTTCCCACAGCCATCTGTAAGACGGGGGAGAACAGCTGCTCCTGCAGCAGGTGCCAGCTCCCAGATTTCCTGGGAGAGAAGCTAACGAGGTTTTAGGAGGTCTGGCTGTCAGATCAAGATTGTCATTGGATGTTTCTGGTTTTGCTCTATTAACCAGGCACTGTGTTTATTAAAAATCAGGGGTTAAACACCTGGAACAAAATAGCTCCCTCAAATAAAAAAAAAATGAAATGACTGCGTAGAGACTGGGAACGGTCACAGAGAAGAACCTGCATGGAAAATCTGTGGGATAAAGGCAGGCTCTGGTCATATTTTAAGAGTTTAGTTGTAATTTAATCTAGAAGCAAGAGGAGAAGCAAAGTGGAGAGATAAAAATAGATAAATATGGGCGAGTAAGAATATGCACCACTGGTCTAAAAGGAAAGGAAACAGCTCTGGTGAAGAAAACCGTGGGAAAGCCTCATCTGGCAGGACAGAACCCAGAGCAGGCATTAAATACTGCAATTGTGTACTCAGGCTGATCCAAACTGCCCTGTTTGTGGGAAGAATTAACAAATTCTGGAGTCCAATTCCCAGTGATGACCCAGTGCTTCAGACTGGAGCAGCGCTGCTGCATGGACTGGGCTTGGTCCAGCTTCTGATGCTCCTCTGAGTGACTGAAGATCTCAGTCCAAATATCCTGTTGTTTATTATTTTTATTTAATAAATTTTCTGGTGCTTTGCTTCTATTTATTCAAGACTTCAGTATACTATTTATCCTCTTCTCTTTCATAAAGACAAAGTTTTTACAGCTCTCTCTAATTCAGGTATTATTTCAGTTGTCTTCCAGGTTCAAGTGATCACCCGGAGCAGTTTCAGACCATGACCAGGTAACTGAGGTTATTGATTTCCACTAATCAACCCTCCCAATTATAGAGGCCAAAGACAACACTGTAAAAGAGAGTATTTTATCTCTAACACTTATCCAGGCTCAAATGAACTAAAATGTTTCGCTCAGAGAATCTGTGGGCTGATGATTTCACAGCTAATGCAGTGCCCCATTACAGAAATGTAATTAAATCAAAGGAAGTTCTTGTTGTCTTCCCACATTTTTCAGTACTAATGACAATAAATACATTAATTTGTTATCATCCTCATTCACTGAATTGTCACCTCCTTTTATTAGGTCAAATCAAAGATACTGCACTGAAAAGAACACGTGCATCAAAATCTGACATTTCGCTTTTGTTGATCTTCTGTGAAATATTTATCTGGTAAACACTGATGAACGTTCTGCCTGTTTCAATCAGCATTCTCAGCTATCTTGGACAAATATTTCAGTGACTGCTGTGGCTGAAATGCAGATAAAAACCCCCTAATAATCTCTCTGAGGGAGTTCATAACCCAATTACTCAGGGTTTGGAACCTTCCCATTGAGCTTTTTTCAGTCCCATAACAGAAATCACTGTCTGGATGAAATAAGTTCTAAATGTATTTTATTACATAAATTGTAAGAGTTTTTTGGAATATTTTCATTTGAGACATTACAGCTAATTCCTCTCGAAGTTCACTTGTAAAATGATGTTAGAAATAGTTGTAACAACAGAATATTTGATACTGAAAGTTGCCTGGAGGCTTGGAAATGATTCAGTGGAGGGAGGCAGTTTCCCAAAAGAAAAGAAGCCTTTTTTTTTTTTTCCCCAACAGAATCTAAAGGTCAGACCATTTCAGAAATATTTTAGTTATTAGTGGAGATGCTTAAAAGCTTGAAGGAAAAATGTGAACGTGTCATTCCCAGTTTAGAGTCGCCCTCCAGCTCATTTGATTTTTAGATGGCCTCACTTTCATGATATTGCACAGAAGATTTGAAGATAGAAATGTCCCAACCAAAGGAATTCATTATCTATGTCCTGAAATTTGGGTGGAATTCCATGCATTTTTACATCCTGAGTAGGGACTACTCCAACACCTCTTTATCTGGTGATAAGTTGAACCAGCAAATATGAGACCAAAGCACAGCTTTTGGGAAAACCAGTTTATATCCCAGTTTTGGAACCAGTTTTTTACAACTCCTGCCTCAGTGTTGTGATGTACAAAGTCATTGTTTTGCCAGAATTTGTGAGAAATCCAGCAGAGCACTGATTCCACCCGTGGGACGAGCCTGAACACGCTTTTTTCCACAGCTCCTGTTCCCTAACTCCTTTTTCTCGGGAGACTTTGGAAATGATGCTGTCGTGGAGGTTGAATTAAAAGCTCTCCAGGGAATACAGACACATTTTCTGGGAGTCAAAGGAGAGGATGGGGAGGGTTTCCTCTGCAGCTGCAAAAGTCTAAAGCAAGTCCTTGAGTTCACTGAGCTGTGCTTAAGAAGAATTAATTTCTTAAGAAATAATACCTGAAAAGCAATGCAAATAAACAACTTACTGGAAAAAAAAAATACTTTACCTGTGATGAGAATTATATCTGCTTCAGTGAACCTGAGCAGGTTCTTTTGTTATTAATGCCTCCTGACTCATTTAGTTGCTAATACCTGCTAATTCCATTTTTATCAGCTCGGAGGAAAAACCAAACCCCGTCATGAAAACGCCGCCTGTAGCCAAATAAACTCTCTCGTGGCACATTTAAAACAGGTTGCATAAAACTTCGAGCTTGGTGGAGATTAAAAGGAAATGGGAAAACTCTCTGAGAGTCACAAAGGGTCTCAGCGTTCAACAGCACTCAGGGAATCAAAACTTTTGGGTTCTGGGATGGATTTTAAAGATGAAGGCCGGAGGATGATGTGCCCCATCCTCACAGCCAGGAATTCCTTCCCAGTATCCCATCTATCCCTCTGACAGTCTGAAACCATCACCCCTTGTGCTGTCCCTTCATGCCTTTGTAAAACTTTCTCCATCTGAAAGTTCTTTTCCAACCTCAATTCTGTTATTTTGTGATTTTAACCCTCATCTAATTATTCTTGAAGAGAAATCTTCACCCACATGACCATCAGCAACGAAAGAACTGCTTTCACTGCCTTTTCAGAGCCACTGCAGAGCCAGGACTTTTAAATCAGCTCTGATCCCTTCTGTTTCTCAAGGTGTGGAGCATGCAAGCCATGGAATTTTGTCTTGGAAAGAGATGACCAGACCATGGAGACCTCACCATTTAACTGGTTTTCATGATTGTTCTTTATTTCCAGAAAAACCTGCAGCTTTGGTGCTGGCCCAACCTGGACAGGCAGTTCTGGACAGGATTCTGCTGATTTCAGGTGAATGCTGCAATATAAATTCAGGGTTTATATTTTCTCTATCCACTTCGTTGATTTGCTTTATCACATTCCAGGGAATTGCAATTACCTGCTGGAAGCACACATCTGGGAATATTTCCTGGTGATCCAATGCTATCTCCTTTCCTCTTTTTCTGTTAATGCCAGGAGCTAAACCAAAGCTGGCTCCTTCCAAAGGCAGTGCCTGTATTCCTTACCCACATGCCATAATTTTAAGATCCCAAAGGAAGGGATGTTATTATCAATCCCAGTTTTTCTCTTCTTTTCCAAGCTCTGTGGAGATTCCTTTGGCATTTCCATAGCTGGCCAAGCTCTGCTTTTCTCAAACCGAGCTGAAGAACGACACTGGCCAGGCTCGAGCTGCTTCTTGCAGCAAAACACCCCAATATCAGCTCATAAATGTGACTTAGCAAAAGGAACATCTCCCAAAGAATAGTGGGATTTTCCTACAGGAAGGCTTCAGACCACCAAGACCGAGGGCTGAGGATAAAAACCTCCCTGTTATTGGCAGGAAGGTGACAGCGGGGTTTTGCTGAAATCACAGTGTCACAACTTTTTCCCACTCTGGGTGATTCCTCTGCAATCTCTTCTGTGCCTTGATTGGCAAGGAATAAAAATGGGGAGTGGGAAACCCAANCCTGGACAGGCAGTTCTGGACAGGATTCTGCTGATTTCAGGTGAATGCTGCAATATAAATTCAGGGTTTATATTTTCTCTATCCACTTCATTGATTTGCTTTATCACATTCCAGGGAATTGCAATTACCTGCTGGAAGCACACATCTGGGAATATTTCCTGGTGATCCAATGCTATCTCCTTTCTTCTTTTTCTGTTAATGCCAGGAGCTAAACCAAAGCTGGCTCCTTCCAAAGGCAGTGCCTGTATTCCTTACCCACATGCCATAATTTTAAGATCCCAAAGGAAGGGATGTTATTATCAATCCCAGTTTTTCTCTTCTTTTCCAAGCTCTGTGGAGATCCCTTTGGCATTTCCACAGCTGGCCAAGCTCTGCTCTTCTCAAACCGAGCTGAAGAACGACCCTGGCCAGGCTCAAGCTGCTTCTTGCAGCAAAACACCCCAATGTGTGCTCACAGAGATGACTTAGCAAAAGGAAAAGCTCCCAAAGAACAGTGGGATTTTCCTACACCCCAATATCTGCTCATAAATGTGACTTAGCAAAAGGAATATCTCCCAAAGAATAGTGGGATTTTCCTACAGAATGGCTTCAGACCACCAAGACCGAGGGCTGAGGATAAAAACCTCCCTGTTATTGGCAGGAAGGTGACAGCGGGGTTTTGCTGAAATCACAGTGTCACAACTTTTTCCCACTCTGGGTGATTCCTCTGCAATCTCTTCTGTGCCTTGATTGGCAAGGAATAAAAATGGGGAGTGGGAAACCTAAGGAAGGCTGTGAGAAAGATGGAGAGAGAGAATTTACGAGAGAATGGAGGGAGAGGACCAGGGAAAATGGCTTCAAACTGATAGAAGGTAAGGTTGGATGGGATATTGGGAAGGAATTGTTCCCCAGGAGGGTGGGGAGGCCCTGGCACAGGGTGCCCAGAGAAGCTGTGGCTGCCCCTGGATCCCTGGCAGTGTCCAAGGCCAGGCTGGATGGGGCTTGGAGCCGCCTGGGACAGTGGAAGGGGTCCCTGCCCATGGCAGGGGGGGGACAAAATGATCATTAATGTTCTTTCCAACCCAAACCATTCTGATTCTCTGATCCAAGAAAAACAATGTGGGGAAGTCCCCAGGCCTTTCCTGACTCTCCCACACAATGCCCTCACACCCATTCAGAGCCACCACAGCTCATCTCCTTTAAAATAAATCCATCACCAGTCCAAGCTGGCAGCTCTGTTTATAGCCTGCAATTACTGCAGGGCCCATAAATGTGGATGGAATGAAGTGTTAATATCTGTCTGCATGAGGAGTGCAACAGCACATCAGCACTGAGTGTTATTATGGGAAGGTAATTATTGACACAAGCCTTCAGCTGGATCTTAATGTATTTATTAATATTTCTTTTTATAATCATGTTGCTCTCCCATTATTGTGGTTTCATTCTTTATTCAGCTGGTAGATGATAACCTTGGAAAAGACACTTGTAATAATAAACTTGGGACATTGCTTTTAAATGTGGAATACATATTTAAAACATCTCTTATTAAGCCTAGCAGTCATCAGTATTGATTTTTCCAGGAAATAGAATTTCCCTCATCTGAGAGCACAGGAATGAGGGATGAAAGGGGGATTGAACATTTTTTAGACAGTTCTCACTCAGAAAATTATTGTATTATTACATTTCCTTCATCCCTTCTAATCAGGAATGAAAGTGTACAGAGGTTGTTATCAGCTGAGTGGTGAAGGCTACAATAATTTCTTCAGAAGTTTGACTTGGAACAAAAGGATTTAGGGTCAGATAAACACTCTACCATGAGCTCAGTTAAGTCTTTTTGCTGGATACCAGAGCCAAGGAAGCAAAAATCACGGAGTAAACTCCCCACAGTCAATAAACAATAAGTAACCTGACAAATGTAAGTAAAAGGGGGAAAAATTAGGCAATGTTGGGATCTACAAACTGCAGCAACAAGGCAGAAGAGTGAGGAAATTAATGCCAACACCTCATAAAAATTACCAGTGGCTTCAGCTGAGTTTCTCACAGGTAAATGTCAGCTGAGCCAGAGGCTGCAAACACCTCTGGAACGTGAATATTAAAATTACTTTGAAGGCAAATCCCTCAAACAGAGGGAGAAAGGTGCCAGACTCGGAAATTGAGTAAAGCATTAATGAGCAACAACTGAGGAGAGGCAAACCCAGCCCTGGAGCTCTCCCTGCTGATGTTGTCACCCCTGGGTTAAATTCCTCCCATTTTGGGCAAATTGCTGGCAGATGGCTGGAGCTGAACCTGTGGGACACAGAGGAGAGCAGGATGGGAATGCTCAGTGGGATCACCCAGCACGGAGGGGTTTGGGTGTGTTTGCACTCCTGTAACCAAGCTGGGGTTTGGTTTCCAGCAGAGCATCCAGCAAGGTTTAATTCTCATTAACTTCTCTGTTGACATAAACAAATCCTCACCAGGAATCCTTTCGAATTCCTATCTTGTTAGGGAAAGCTAGGACTCACAAAAAGCATTTTCCCCTATTTCATCTGCTCATCAGAAAGCTTTTATTACACTTTAAAAATGCATTTCTCTATTTTCATCTGCGCCGTCCATCTTTTTCCCCAAAAATGTATTTTTCCATGGAAAATCCGTGTCATGAATGGTCCCAAACTCTGGTGAGAGCTGAGCCAAGACATGGTTGAGACAATAAAGGTGTAGCCAGAAAGTTACAGAGTGCAGGAACTGCTTGTTCACCGTTTAAAAGCCTCTCCTCCACCTCAGCCCAACTCAAACCCTTCTGTTCAATTGCCTTTTTTTTTTCTTTTCCAGGTTTTGTCCATTTTGCTGCATGAATCCGAAAGGGAAAGGGTCAAACAGCACCTTCTTTGCTCATTCTGGTCTTTGCTTTCTGGCAGGGTTGGCTGGGTGTGAGCACATGAAAAAGTGGGAATTTTTCCACTGCCAAAAAAGGGTGGGATGGAGTTTTTTCCACTTAAACACTGTTGTAATTAGGACTCGAGTGGCAGAAATGCCATAAAAATTATCCTAAACAAATAATAAGGACCTGTTTTAATCCCACATCTACTGCAGGGTGAGTTAGAAGCCCATTTTTTCTCTTAATTCCTCCAGCACTGTGTCTTTAATTATTGTGGCCCAGCATCACTCCCACAATAATCAATCAAAATCGGAAACACGACTCCAATTAATCTGCTACAGTGGCTGCCACTTTTCCCTTGTATTTCAGAGTTTATATAACAGAACTCTCATAATTCCTTCAAGGAAGAAAAAAAATAAAAAAAGAAGAAATAGCAGGCAAGAAATAGATGTCTGGGTCTTTCATCTAAATTTAATGAGCAAAAGAGTTGCAATGAAATTAGAGATGTGCTGAACTATCCATAGGAGATTCCAAGCCATTATTAGCCTGCTCACCCTGCTACTTATCTCCAAATGCACACACCAGCAGCAGAAAGGATTTAGGTTACATTTTAGTAATCCAAATCTTGTAGGTACTGGGGTTTAGTGAAACTGGAGCACTCGTTACTATAATTTAGCCACAAAAATAAAGCAGCATTTAGTGAAGTGAGAGGTCTGGCTTTAAAGCACAAAAGCGAGGGGTTTGGGGGCTGTGGCAGCGAGGTTGGAGTGTCAGTCTGGATTGCCAGCCTTAAAGCTGAATTTCCGTGGGTTTGGGGATTTGTCAAGTCTTTAAGAGTGCTGAAATGTAAACTTTCTTCTTGCTGATATTCAAACCTCTGTAAAACAGCCTTTAAAGAAGGGAAAAATACAGGAGGAAGAAGCAAAATCAGCAGCGCTGGTGCGGCTGTGGTTAGGGAGCAAATCCTTGTCTTGTGTGGCCAGAGTGGGGATTGACATCCCAGTTCCCTCCTAACCATGGATGAGGAGGAGCTGGGACCTCTCAGGAGAACTTTTGCCTCTCTCTGCCTCAGTTTCCTGGACCATCACCTGCAGAGGCCTCTTTTTCTGGTGGTAAAACTGCAATTTGACTGAAATGAAGCCATATGAATATTATGATAATGTGGCCCTGGGTGTCTGAATTTAATTGATCAAAACTGAGAACTGTGATGGAAAAATTAATTGGAAATACCATTATCAGAGACACATAAACTACATCTATTTCTCTATTAATCTGTTTCTCAGTAATTCATTTTATTCTCAATACAATTCCTCTGTTAACGGTGCTGTGTGGAAGGAGGAAGCATCACTGTATAACACAAATGTGCTATGAAAATAACACTTTGTGGCGTGTGGAAATGCTGAAGATTGGTTTTAAATCTGTAAAATTCGACAAATTGTGGCCAACAGCACATTTTAACAGTGACTTGAGCTGAGTGCAGCTCCTCCTTTATCCGTGTCCCCTTGGCAGTGAGCTGGGAGCTGCTCAGCCACCGATTCACTCAGGTTACCACAGGGGTCTCCCAGTTAATAAAAACCAGAATCCAGTGGTCCTGTCAGACATGCAGCTGCATTTCTGATGGCAAATTCATTACCTGGAGCTCTCCCAGCTGCTGCTCCCCCTGTTCCATCACTCCTGCTTGCTGGGCTGGGCTGTGGAGAGAGAGTTCACTGTGGTGGAATGAGCTCCTCTCATTTGAATTTGAAATGGGTGACATCCCATTATTCATCTTCATCTGAATTCAGGTGAATGTGCAATTAAAAGGGCTGTGATACCTGTAAAATAAATCCTCCACTGCCTCTAAATATCTGACTCTGCCGATGTTTGGAGCGTGAGGGAATGTGAGAAATAATCACTGAGGCTGGGCAGGCAGTAATTGGTACAGAGGAGGGTAAAAAGCAGGAGAGAGGCTTTGGTTGTGTTTCCACCAGGACAAACAAGTCCTCAGAGAGGGTGGGAATTAGATGGAAATTATATCCCAGGAAATGTTCAAGGCCAGGCTGGATGGAGCATCCTGGTTTAGGGAAAAGTGTCCCTGTCCATGGCAGGGCTTGGAGTTTGATCATGTTTTAGATCCTTCCAACCCAAACCATTCTCTGGCTCCATGATTTTATGATATGTGATGTATTTTGCATCATAACCATGCAAAACCAGGGGTTTTTTTAAATTATTTGTCATTGTTCATTTAAAAGCTACAATGAGGATGTCCCAGAAATTGTGTTATAAATATTCTTTGGGAAGTTTTTTGTAGCTTTATATCCTACAGACCTATTCCTCCAGTTCAGGATCTTACTGCTTGCCTGAGACTCCAGATTTATATCATTAATTCTCCGAAGTTAACCACTTTGGGTTCAGTTAAATCTGCTCTTAATTGAAGTTTGAGTAACTAATGGCACAATAAACCAGTTTATTATCCATAAACAGAGGGTTTTTTTCCCCTGCTTCCTGCACTGTAATGAACCACAGAGACAGGGTTATATTTCTTCCAGAGAAAATAGAATTCTCAGTATTTTTGGGCAGGTAGAAACTTGTGGAGAGGCAGAAACAGCCCTGAACATTCACTTCCTGGACCTTTAAGGCCTCTTATTTTCTGTGCAAGAAGTGGCTCAGTGGCTTCTAATTTGAAATCATTACTCTCAATTTTCTAACAGCAGCCAGCAAGTATCACCCACATCAGCCTTTGCAGGAATCTTCCACATATTTCCCACCAAACCAAGAGTTTAATAAGCAATTAATTGCTGAAATGATGCAGAGCTATCTGCAATCATCATTTCGAGACATTGCAATAAATTCAATTCAGAAGAAGAATAAAGTGGACCTGGTGAATATTCCTAAATGGACCTGTTTAAAAAATAATCAAAATAAAAACAATAAAAAGCCAGAGTGAGAGATTATTTGTAGGAGGTCCAGACTGAGAGTGAAAAGAGCAAGCTGCCATTTTCTCGAGTTAAATTTTAGAACTCTCACTTGTAAACTTTCTGCACCTGAATAAACTGAAAATTAAGCCACAGGGAAGCATTTTTGGAGTGAGGTGGAGAATCCCACTGCCCTTGAGGCATTCCCAGGTCATTCCCATGGAGGCCAAAAGATAATTCCTGAGCTTCTTGAAAACAAAGGACTCAAACCAGACAACTCATAAAGTATTTCTATGTTATGGCAGTCTCTGCACATGATATTTTCATTAGAACACTTATTTACGTGGTAGGTTATGGATTAAACCTTTTGGGATCTGTGTGCCAAGGAATTGGGATGGAGACAGCAATGTTAGACACGACTCAAGAAGGCCCAAATTAATAAATTAACATCGTTTTAGAAAGAAATTGCACCTGGGAAGGACCAACTGATGCCCACTGGGTGCAGGACACGTGCTGCCCCTGGAATACCCTTCTGGATCCAATCACTGGGAGGGGAAATCACCGTCACCTTCTTCTTCTTCTGTCTGCAGTATTACGCACATTTATCCAAATGATGAGCTAAGGAAGTTTCCAGCAGAGCTTTGCAGGCTCAGGAGTGGGCTCAGGGGGTTTCTATTTACTTTGTTTTTAATTTACCCCAGAGAAACAAATCCCATTTTACCCCGCTGCAGCTGGAAAAAAAACCCCTGAATTCCAGCGAAGGTGTGCCTTTGCAACAAATCCCTGGACCCATAAATCTCTCCTGGTCTTGCTTGAGAAGTTTTAATCACTTTGAAATACTTTTTTATTGCTTCAGAGGTGTGTGTTTGCCTCTCAGTGCTCAGCCTTTGCTCCACGAGCAGCTGCTGCCTTTAGTTCCTACACAGCTTGTTAGGAAGCAGGAGAGCTGGGATTGCTTCCAGTTTGTCATGAAAGAACAGGGAATATCCCCTGGTAATTCCAAAGTGGCCATTACAAGGTTGGCTTCCAAATATTCCTGCTCAAACCTCACAGCCCCCAACCGGGTTTATCAGCAGTGACTGCTCTGCCAGCCCACTCTGCACTGGGGGTTTGGAAAACAAAGCCCAAGTGTTTAAAACAAACTCTCTGGGAAGGTTTGGAATGGGTTCAGAGCGGTGGGAATGCTCAGGAGCTTTAGAGCTGAAGGAAAGATCCTCACCAAACCCACCAGGTCCTGGCTGGTGGAAATTGCTGTGGTCTTTTACAGCACTTGTAGTTCTGGAAAGTTCATTAAAATTAAGGCTTTGCCTAATTGAGCAGCTGATACCCATCTCTTTCCTTCAGTCTGTCCCCTGTTCACCTGGCTTTAAACCCAAGGTTTTGCTTGGAAGCTCTTGGTGGTATCTGAATATTTCTCCTCGTGTCTCTGCCTATATTTATCTGATCTGCTGGTAAATCCTTCAGGGCTGAATCTCCTGAATCCATTATCCAGGCTGCACTCGTGGAATCCAATTCCATAATTCAATACTACTAAAAAAAAAAAAAAAATAATAATTTAAACCTATTTTTGGAAGCTCAGTTCCTCATTCAGCTTTTTCTGCACAACCAACTGCAGCTGGGGATCATTTTTCATATTTCCCTATCAGTGTTTTATCAGCTCTTCCAGTTTGGGATGTTAATTGAACTGAATTAATTCTTACCAACACACTGGGAGGAAAATGATCAGAATTACACCCAGACTTTTATAAATGGTACCTCTCTAATTATTGACATTTTTAATGGATTTATGTTCTAGATAGTATATGTGACCTCTGACCTAAAAAGTGGGGGATTCATGTGGCACAAGGAAATATAATTTCATGATGCAGCAGCAAAACGAGACTGGTGTTTTGTTAGAAGTGTTTGCACGTGAAATGTGCTATGAAAGTTAATTTTATTACTAAATTGGTATACAAAGCTGAAAGGCTGAATCCCCAAAAGGGAGCTCAGCTGTCAATTCTTCAAGCACAATGCTACAACTAAAAATAAAAAATTCAATGTTCACATGAAATTTCTTGGCTTAAAGCGTGCAGAGCAGATTGTGCAGCTCCTCTTGCTCCTGAATACTAATTTTACATGTAAACATTTCCTTATTCTGGGCAGGGTTGTTCTTCGTTTGCCTCTCACAATCCCTGTAAAACTGGAAAACAGGAAATTATCTCCCTTACAAAGGGAGGCTGGAAATTAAGAGGTGTGAAACTACAGATGAAGGAGTCTCAGAAGTAAATTGTGTGTCCAGTGCTGGCTTTCAGCATCCCTGTGCCAGTGATTCCTGTTCCCAAGGCATTGCTGTGCTCCCTGCAGTCACTGAAAGTCCTGCAGCAAAGCTGATTTGGGGTGAATTGGGCCCATGGGGTGAAACATTAGAAGCTCATCTGTTTTGTGCATCAATCTAAAAATAAAAATGCCTGTGCAATCAGTGAGATTTAACAAGGTGATGGCCAGGGGAGAAGGGGGAAGATCAGGCTTTAGCCAAGGCTGATCTCTTCCACCAACAGGTAACAGGATGAAAATAAATTTGTGCCTGAGATTTGGGGGCCAGCAAAAAGAGATTTTTATTAATTAAGTACATCTAGTGGTCTTCCCATGGAAAAGAACTACAATTTCCTCTTGGAATAATGAAGCATCCAAGGCCAGGTTGGACAAGGCTTGGAGCAACCTGGTCTGGTGGGAGATGTCCCTGCCCATGGCAAGGGGTGGAAAATCAGGTTACATTTGGCACTCTGCACCTGCAAACCAAGTTTGCTTTAGTCCCTGGCTCCTAATTTCGGTTTTCCTGCTGTATCACATTCCAGGGACACCCTGGGCCATGAAAAGCCTTGTTTTCCTGTCACAGGAGTGCTGTGATTCCCAGCCAGGTGTGTGTGCCCTCCCTGCGTTATTTATCCTTCTAGGAGCAGCCATGGCAATCCCTGCAGCTCGTCACTGCTTCAGGCTGAGACCTGATTCAGATTGGCACAGAAAGACTCCTTTTTTGGCTGTTTCCCTCTGCAAATAACCCCATCTTCCTGCAGACATTCCTTCATTAATTCAGCTGTTCCCCAAAGTCACCTTCTACGCTCGGCTGGTTGGGTTCTTCCCGTTACGAAAAATCACCTTTAAAGTGCTGTGAGTTTATAATTGGTGGCTGGCTTGATGTGGGTGCATTTGTGTAGAAGCAACGGTGCAGCACCTGGTGGGGTGGCCAGGACACTAAATGTGTGTCAAATCCCAAACCAGGGGAGCTGCTCTGTGTGCAGAGGAGTTTGGTGTTGGACTTGATGATCTCAGAGGACTTTTCCAGCCTTAATGACTCTGTAATGACCTCATCCCCCACCTGCCAGCTCCACCCTTCTGCCTTGCCCTTGAACACCGACCTGGTACGTGCAAAATTGGTTTTTCAGGTGGGATTTTGGGGCTTGAAGGGTGCAGAAAGACTTTGCTGAGCACACAGCCATTTTATAGGTGAATTGAAGAGCCTCTTGCCCAGCTTTGAAAAGAACAATTCAGCTCCATAAACGTTTGGGGTTTTCATCCGACCCCGAAGTCAGGGAAATCTTTCCTGTGGCAGCTGAAAGCAGGAGCAGGTGCTGCACATCCCAAGATCATCCTGACAGCAGAATGTTCTTCCCTGGCGTTTTAAGCTCTTCTCTGACAGCTTATCAGGCCCCACGAGCTGAGCATTTGAGCATTTTAAAGTGAGAGCTAATAGGAGAAACAGCATCTTTGCACGGTGTCATTAGGAGGTGGCGTTTCCAAAAGAGAGTCAAAGACTTTTTAAAATTTGATGTGTGCTTCAGGAGCCTCTCCAAACCGAATCATCCCCCCCTCCAGCCGGGCTTTGTGCTGACTCCCAGGCTGGCATCCCCGAATCCTCTGAATTTTAGGAGCTTTGTGAATTCGCAATTACAGAGTGCCAGGAATTCAAGGACCAGCTTGCCACGGAGCATGATTTGGATGGGAACATTAAAAATTCCTGCCTGGAATTGTTCTGGCCCACCAGTGGGATCAGACCTGCTGCTTGCTGGTGGAGTAGAAAGCAATTAGAGGAGAGGCTGCTGCTCTGAGCTCCTGCCGTAGCTGCTCGTGGTTGTCGCAGGTTGCAAACACGCTGAGAGCTGTTTATTTGAGCAGAGACTTACTAAAGGGAGTGATATTCATACATTTGGGTCACTGACAATTTTATGTAGAGCTGTGAAGTGCTGCTGATTTTTTTTTTTCCCTCCCTGGAAACGCGGGCTGTAGCAAAAACAAATTGCTGCAAACAGAAGCGGCTGCCAGAGAGGTCAAAGAGTAATTTCTGTGGCCAGATATGATCAACTGGTGTTGAGAAAGAGGTGGATAAGGAAGGAAATTGTGCAGTGCCTTTGTTTCCAGGAGAAGAGCTGATTAAGATGTCAGCTTGTTCTGCTTCCATCTTCATTTATTAAATTGTCAGCTTCTATCTGTCCCACGGGATCTCCCTGCAGTGAATCTTCTCTACAGAGGGAGATTTCTGGAGCTGGGGATGATATTTCAGAGTTCGCTTCCCCTTGAAATTGTACTAATTTCAGGGGCTTAAAAATGGAGATAAAAAGCAGCACATTTGATCTCAGCTTTTGTCATTCATCACACAGGATTTCTTTGGCCAAAGCTTCGAGATCAATCCTTTGGTTTCACATTCCATCAGTCTCATGTGTAAAGCGCATCTCTCAACTTTCAGGTGACTTTGGCTTCCCTTCAGGCAGCTCAGGCTGACTCAGAACCCCGAATGGAAGAAGTTTTGGTTGTCACTGGAGCCTTTCCTCCTTCTCCAGGCTGACCTGGACCCACTCTTTGTGATGTTCCAAGGGTCACCCCACCCCACCGTGCCCTGAATCAGCCTCGCTGCGTTCTCGTGGTGCATCCTGTGATGATTTTCTGTGTGGGAGGGTCGTGCACAGATCAGAAATGTCTTACCAGACAAATATCAAACACCAGATCCCTGGGTCTTGCTGCACTACAGGTGTCAACAACAACACTTGGCCTGCAGGAGGGATCTTTTGGCTTCTTTTCAGCTGACCTGGTTATTCCTTCTGAGGTGAGATCACACCAAAAGTATGTAAAGTCTGATGAAAACAGCACCTGGGTCTGGGAAAAGGTGGAAAATCTCATTTAGTTGATTGAAAACTCCTCAGTTTGCAAACACCTTTATTGCACTCTACACAGGCCTCACGCAGGCCCTCCCTCTGGAAATAAAACCCTTAATTTGTGTTCCCTGCCCCATGGGACACATTGGAACCTGTCTGGTGCCAGAGGCTTCCCAGAGCTGCAGCAGAGCCTCCCAGAGCCAGAGCAGAGCGTGCTCAAAGTCACAGCATCCTTGAGCTTTCGCTGCCTCCCTGTTATTATTGCTGCTGTTATTAGACTTTGTAATGCACTCAACTCCCAAGTGCTCCCTGCTATTGCTGAGATTACACAATCCTTCAAGGAATGTTAAAGACAGCTGTTTCGTGCATGCTCCAAAGGAGCAGGGAGGGGGAGAAGCTGCTTTTTTTGCACTGATATGCAGCAATGCTGTACAGAACTGAGCTGTGGGTGATGGAGAAAAGACCTACAGGATCCCCAAGGTACAACAGGAGAAGGGAGGGGCAGCTCTTCCCAGAAATCCTGTCCCTCATGGCACAGCTGGGACTTGGATAGAGGTGGAGTGAGTTGTTGCTTTGGGTCAATAACTGGGATGGAGAGTCCAGAGCCACAGGAACGTGGCCAGAAAGGTCTCAAAAGGTTGAGTGGTCCATGCTGGTCCCACCTCACCACAGAGCCACAGAACTCCACAGAATCAGAGAGGCATTAAGGTTGGAAAAGAACAAAATCAGAATCCAACCATTTCTTGGTAAATAAACATCATTAATGGAGGTTGGAAAGGGGATGGAATAGAAAATGGTGGAGAAGAGAGAAGGAATACAGTAAGAAATTGTTTTAGCTACAGGTTTTGGAGAGGAGGGAATGAAAGACTTTTATACTTGCAAAGCTCCTTTGCACTTTAAAAATGTGCTGTAACCAGAGTTGTGTGGTAGGATATAGCACTGATAGTACTGTTAACTCTCTAAAATTGATTTTTATTCCTGAGGACAGGGAGTTTATGACATCTGAATGCTCCCTGGCTGTCTCAAGCAGTACATCCCTGATTTCTTCCAGGAGTTTTCCGTGAGGCTGTGCGCTTGGACAGGCTGGGATAGTTTTCCCATGTTTGCTTTCGGAAGAGATTTAACCAAGCAACACCCAAAATTTCTGTGTATTCACAAAGTCTCAAGGTCCAGAATGATTTTCACAGCTGAGATATTCCAAGAAGAGAATATATGAGCAGAAAAACACAAAACCAAACTCCACAACAGAAACAATCACCCAATGCAATATTAAAATAATTCTGTGAAATATCGAAGGCTGGAGAGACACTCACTTCATTTCCTCTAATTGGGTGGCTAATTTACACATGGGGCTAATTAACACAGCATGAGGGGGGTGCCAGGAACACATTGTGGGGCTTTCACCAGCCCAGGGTGGGGGGTGACCATCAAAAAATCCTTCGAAACCCCACTTGGAGGGTGGTGGAGATGAAGTAGCCAAGGACAGGACAACAGTGCCCAGCCCTGCCCAGGGAGAGCGGCTCTAAAATAACTGCCTGAGAAGGAAGACGAGAAATACGAGCCACAGGTAGGGAAAATCTGTCTAAATCAAGTTGTGTCTGCTTAGGTTTCTGCTGGGAAGGTTGGTGCTCCGGGAGGGGAAGGGAGCAGCAGATGCTGGGCAGGAGCCACGCGGGGCTGGATGCAGGGAATGAGGGAAGCAGAACGAGCACAGCTGTCAAGTTATGGCCCCTTTAGGGGAGGGAAGCTCTCAGGATGCTGCAGTGGGTAACATCAGGTAATTTAATCACCAAAAGTGACAATCAAGCTGAGCACAGTGAAAACCCCGAGGCCACGAGGGTGGCTGTGGGTGTAATTCCAGTGAAGGGCTGCTCTCATCCCCTTTTCAAGGAATTCTGAGGGGTTGCTGTGGTGTAACTCCAGTGAAGGGCTGCTCTCATCCCCTTTTCAGGGAATTCTGAGGGGTTGCTGTGGTGTAATTCCAGTGAAGGGCTGCTCTCATCCCCTTTTCAGGGAATTCTGAGGGGCTGCTGCTCCCTCCAGCCAGGATGGAGAGCTCTGGGTGGGACAGGGCACCGTGCTCAGGAGCCTTGGGATCCTCAAAAGCCCCTGGCTGAGGCATTTCAAGGGATCTTACCAACCACTTGGAATTATCCCTGGTTTTTGCATTCAGCTTTCCCAGAAACCTCAGGAAAAAGGCAGGTGAAGTGAGTTATAATGGAGAATTAGGGATTTTCCTCAGTCCCACACTTACCTGAGTATTTCTGCTTTCCTCTTGACCAACCTGGTCCTTGGAATTTAGGCCTGAGAGCCATTATTTCATATATTTTATTTTACTCTGCTTTGTCAGAGTAAACTGTGACATATCAAGGAGGGAGAACCGAAAAGCTTTCCCTTTGTGCATGGAAAAAGCAAAATGAGGTTAAAAAAATGCTGGATTTAAGCTTAATTTTTCCCAAAAAACCTCAGGAAGCTGAATGGTAAAGAGGGATCATGAACCAGGGGGCACTGGGTGGTGTTGAGGTTGGGATGAGAGAACACATCCCAGTAAATAAATAAATGTGTGTGGAGATCAGAGGATTATTTATTGTGCATTGGGCATTAGGAGAGGTAATAGATTGAAAAAAAGGGGTAGAAAATTTCAGCTTTATAGCAGGGGTGGAAAAAAATTCCACCTCAACCGAAATTTATTGGGCTATGGGAACAGCTCTGCAAAGGAAGCGAGATCAACCTCCTGGTTTGGGAAGCTAAAACTGCACTGGGTAATCTACTCTGGTAAATTGTCACAGTAATTTAGCAGTAATTAAAAGGGTAAAATAAGATTTAACCCTGCAAAGCCTTCAGCTTCAATGATTATGTCCATATCACTTAAGGAAGATTTGCCTATCCCTGACATTTGGCACACCCCACATTCCTCCTTGTATCCTGGAACTTGAAAAAGCTGGGAAAACGACATCTAATCAGTGAATTTTGGTGTCCATACAGCGTTTTCATGGATAATAACAGTAATAATTCACCTTTCTTCACATAATCATTGATATCATCACCCTGTACCATGATTCGTGTTTTGGGTGCTTTGGACAAAACCTGATCAATGACAGGATGCCTATAATTAATAAAATTATATGCAAAATAAAAATAACTCTATAATTAAATAATAGGAATAAAGGAAGATATTGTCAACGCTTTGTCCATTAAGGATTAGCCCACACTCCCCCCAAAAAACAACAGCAAAAAACCCCAAAACCTACAAGAATAAACATCTTGTTCTGTTTAATTTTGTTCTGCTGTCACGGAGTTTAGTGTGGCACAACAGGAGGAGCTTGGCCAGGGCTGTTTGCACTTTACCAGGGTAGATTTTTTGAAGGTGCAAACAGAAATAAGGCCACAGTCTTGGCTTGAAAGTCAATTAACTCAGGGAGCAGAACGAGAGTTCATCCTAATCCACTAATGTGCTTCTCACTGGTCATTAATTCAGGTCTTGGAAGTGGCTTCAGGAGAGTAAATTACTGCTCTATAGGAAGAACCTACAAAATGTTTCTTTCAATTATGATGAATAAATTATTGGTGTGGTTTTGTTTGACAAAACCATTATATGGTCCTGAAAAAATGGGATTAGTTGTTGTTGTTGTTGTGAGTAGGCTCTGCAGAGCAAGGGAGGCAACAGGTAAAGAAGGATCTGGTCCATTTTTAAGCTGTGAGCATTTAATTTAGTTGAGATAATGACTATAATCATTTACTACCTTCCAAAGCAGGTCAGTTGCTCAGCTGAATGCATCTTAAATGGCTTACAAGACATTTAGATTCTCCTTTCCTTTACGTTAAGGAAAATATTGTCGATGGGTGAAAGATTTCATGCTGAAATTAGGTATTTTGGCATGAAAATGCCTTTCAGACAGTGTCCAGTGCTCCTGGTGTAAGGAGGGACTGAGCAGGGTAAAACCCAAGGGCAGAGGGTTTTGCTTTCATTTAAAGGATCGGGGGATCAAGGTGAGATAAGGATTTTTCTTACAGTAACACAAAATATCAACACATTTTTAGTAACAAATTGGATCCTGTACAGAAAAAATCATGAATGGGTCACAGAATAAACTCTGTGACTCAGCCACCCAAATCTACAGACTCAAAATTAACAACTTGCTTTTTATTAACCACTGATGTTCCACTGAGTCCAGGGCTGACTTAGGCCAGTAAAAAGATGAAACAATGACATGAAATGTCTGCAGAGAAATCAGGTATTTCCACTACATGATTTGCAGGTTTTGGTTTGAAGTTGGCATCCTATTTCACAAATATCAGTCGAGTTTTTTGGTAAATCAGCCCATTTTTTAAGTAGCAATCAACCCTGAAATGCAATTGCAGATGATGTAAAAATAGAATGTAAAGAGTTTCACCCTTTCCACGGTTCAGGGAAAGGGGGAATCCCAAAGTTCTGAGCCCACCAGGCCGCAGGGAAGTTACAGAATCTCATGGAATTATGGTGAGGGTGCAGGGAGGATGGACCCAGTGCTGTGACAAGAGGTGACAGCCAGAGGTAGAATATGGGAATTTAAATTGGGATAATTCTAAGGATTTATTTTTTTAATCGTGAGTGTGGTCAGATATGAGACGATGCTGTGGGCTCACCCCCTTACAAGGGGGTTAAGAATATCCAGAGGGGCTGGAATGCTTTGTTTGGAAAATGCTGGTGGAACAAGTGAAGTTGTTTTATTGGGCCTGACGTCTGAAGGCAATCAAAGAGAGAAAGGAACCCAACCCATCCCTCTGGCTCGCTGCCAAACAACCTGAATCCTGCCAGAGCGGGATAATAACACCAATTGGCTCATTGTCTTTTCTCAAAAGCCATTTCCATTCATTCTGTTCCCTAATTGCTCCCCGAGCCGGCTTCCCATGGCCGTGTTTGGGCTGCGCAGCTGAATCCTGCGCTGCTCCCGCTTCCAGCTCGTGGTTGGAATCCCATCCTGGAGGAGCTGGGAGTCAGAGCAGCCCTGGAAAAGCACAGCAGCACGGTGATGGTTTTGTAAGCAGGGCTCTGCTAACCAGCAGCAAATTGTGAGAGGGAGGACACCAAGCCATGATTGGAAGTGAGGTTCAAACAGGGACGATCCAAGGAGCGTTCTGGTGCACAGGATGGGGGTGAGGAACTCAGCAAAACCCCTCTTTCCTCTCCTAAAAGTCTCCTGCTGCTGTTCCAGAGGATGCTGAGACCCTCAGATCATCAGCTTTTGCCCAAATCACAACTAATGAGAACAGCAAAACGTGTGATGAGGGGATTCTGATAAGATCCCCGTCACTTTTGAAGATTGAGTATTAATTTTTGCAGCCTTCCCAACCTGAGATTCGATTTCACTTCTTGTGCTTTGCAAGTCTAGATAGTTCTTCTTCAGATGTAGAGTAGAAAATAACAGTCTGGGTGTTGTTTGAAATCGGTGGGTATGTGAAATGACCAGGAGTGACCCCAGGATAACCGGTTCAGGAAGGTTTGAATCACCCACTTCGAATCACCACCCTCTGTGTGACCTACAGAGATGAACAAGGCTTATCTCACATCTTAAATATTTAGAGTAAAGACTAAAGCATCACTAATGTCTTAACCTAACGGGTTTGGGCACCATGAAATTAAACTGGCTGTGAAATCAGGGTTATATGGTTGCTTCAACCCCACCAAACCCACTATTAAACGTTACTGGACCCAGAAGGGATGTTTTGGTCAAATTTGGCTTCAGGACTGGTAAATGCAATTCACAATTTATAGATAAATTAATCTGAATCTACTACTTCTCACTGAATTTTGCAGTGCTTGACTATTCCTACGTAGGTCTGATGCCTATGCTCCCCTCCAGTCTGCAAACAGCCAGTTATAAATTTGGGATACGGAATGACTCAGTTCATTATTAAAGGATACTGAGCCTCAGAGACTGCAGATAATTACTTTTGCATACTATTAAAAGTGTTCGTAAAAATTGACATTATTTTAAGGCTCGATGAGAGGGATACGACTAAAATAGCATTAAAATTTTATTTTTTCTCCTCTCTGCAAATACAATGACATTTAAAATATGACATTTGGAAGGCAGAACCTCTAATATCCAATAACGCCGGCATGCACGGCCGTATTTCTTCCCTGGCTGCAGACAAATGGCTGTCAATGTCACCTTCAGCACCTGCCATTAGCAGCCCTGAAATTCTGCTCGGGAAAGTTTTGTAGCATTTTTATAGCCACCAGGAAAGTCAATTAATTAGGCTGCGCTGCAATTATTCCACCGTTCCCCTTGATCTTCTGTTGACCAGAAATTTTCAGGCGAATACGGGAGGCCAATTAAGAAGTTGTGGGATTGCACGCAAGTGCAGATCCCGTTCCCGTGGACTTGAGGCTCAGGATTCGCCGTGTGTAACTTTGATTTGTCCATCTGCTTTATTTTTGCTCTCACTGCCGCCATCTGCGTTGCTCTTCAAGGAAAAAACCTTCCTGTGAGGGCTCTTCCTTTCAAATTCAGCGCACAAAGTCGCAGACACACAGAGTAATTCAGGAGGTGAGTGGATTCAGAGTCAAACCTTGAAGAGCTCTTAGTTTAAAGTTACTTCTCCAAAATATCCAGCTGTAAAAATTTGGATTTTACTGTGCTTACACTTCTTTTTTCCTCCTTTCATCAGGTATCTGCAATCATGGAATGAGTGGATGTTGCACTTTCTGATGGTTCAGGGGGCTGGGTCATATTTGGTCAAAGGTTGCACTTGATGACTTTGAGGATCTTTTCCACCCTTAACAACTCCAAGATTCTCTAATCACACACCAGACCAAACTCTAAAATTTTAGTCAGCGTTTAGTCAGGGTCCCATTCAATAAAATTGCACAAGGAAGTTTGAGTTTTGTTGGGATTTCTTTGGTTGGTTGGTTTGGAGTTTTTTTGGACGTTTTGACAGTTTTTTTTGGTTCTGACCAGCACTACCCTGAGTTCTTGGGAAGTTCAGGCAATTCTTGACTTGGTTTCCAAAGCAATTTTTAAAAATTATGTCAAGAACCTCACTGAAGAAACTGATTCTGCTCTTTGCATCCTCTCCATCTTTCAAGAGCTGTTCCTTTCCCAGTGCACAAACTTGGACTAAAACACATTTTTCTGCATGAATTAGATCTACCTAAGATGTCAAATATTCTGTTCCTTTGTAGGTTTTTTGGAAAAAAAACCCAAAGAACCATGAAGTCAGTAAAGTTATTGTGCTGTTATTGTAGCAATCAATGAGAAATGAATATGAGGGCAAAAGAAGTGATAGAAAAATGTGTTTGGGAACTGCAGAAGTTTGGAATGCAGGAATTGAACATAGATGAGAAAAAATAAAATAAAAT